>SZWC01035744.1:0-16664 GCA_023375785.1 Penium margaritaceum | reverse complement strand
GGGGGGCGTGTTGTGATACCTCAACTCTACCTACGAGCCTAAGGCATGGGGAGGTAGCGGGGTTGGCATAATGCGGTAACAAATCTTTCCTCTAGGTTGTCCACGGAACATCCCTCTAGGGGGGTGGGAGGGAGTATGCCAGTGAAGACACCTATGCGTAACAAATAAACAAAAACCGACCTGGTGTCAAAGGGAGAAACCTTTTCCTATCCTTTGACTAGCAAGTACAAAGAATTTAAACAAGTAGTGGAACAGTGTGGCTACCATGCACAATGACCAACCACATTAGGCATGTCCCACTTACCATGACCAAATAGTTTTACTATGTGTGGTCAACCTTCATATCCCATAATATGGGTTACGAATTGTCAGAGGGGGAAACAATGGTTTGGGAACACTAGATACCAACTAGCAAGTACAACGACCTTCAGTCAGTAGTAGCACGGTGTGGCTACCATGCACAATGACCGACCAAAGAAGGCATGTGTACTGCCTATGGCCAAAGAAATCCGCTGTGCGTGGTCAACGTTGACAACTCATAAAGCGAGTCACAAATGGTCAGAGGGGGAAACAATGGGTTGGGAGCACCAAATGTCAAATAGCAAGCACAACGAGCTTCAATACATTTTGGCACAATGTGGATACCATGCACGATGACCAACCAAAGTAGGCATATGTCACTGACAATGACCAAATAATGTCACCATGTGTGGTACAATTTGACAACTCATATCACGAGTCACAAATGGTCAAACTGGAAGATAATGGTTTCTCAATACTAGTTTTCGACTAGAAAGTACAAATACCTTCAATATGTAGTGGCACAGTGTTGCTACAATGCACAGTGACCAACCAAAGTATGCATATGTTACTGACCATAAGCAAATAATTTCACTTCATGTGGTCAACATTTACAACCCACAACACGGGTCACAGACAGTCAGAGGGGGCTAACAATGGTTTCAGAACACTAGCTGTCAACAAGAAAGCACAAAGATCTTCAATACGTAATGACACGCAGTGGTAACCAAGTACAGTAACAAACCAAAGTAGGAATGTGTCACAAACCATGACCAAACGGATTTCACAGTGTGTGGTCAACGTTGAAAACTCATAACACGAGTCACCACTGGTTGGTGGGGGAAACCATGGGTTGGGAACACTAGTTATCAACTAGCAAGTAGAAAGATTTTCAACAAGAAGTGGCACGGTGTGGCTAGTGTGCACAGTCACCAATCAAAGGATGCATATGTCACTGACTATGACCAACGAAGTCCACTATGTGTGGTCAACATTGACAACTCACAACACGAGACAGAAATGGTCTGAGGGAGGGATAATGGTTTGGGAACCATATTTATACAATACAAAGGACAAGGAACTTCAATACGTAGTGGCACGGTGTGGCTTATTTGCACACCAAACAACCAAACTAGGCATATGTCACTGACCATGACGAGAGAATTTCAATATGGGTGGTCAACGTTGACCAACCATACCACGAGTCAAGAATGGTCAGGGGAGGAAACAATGCTATGGGAATATGAGTTCTCAACTAGCAAGTACAACGACCATCAGTCAGTAGTAGCACGGTGTGGCTACCATGCACAGTGACCGACCAATGTAGGCATATGTACTGCCTTTGACCAAAGAAATCTGCTGTGTGTGGTCAACATTGACAACTCATAATACGAGTCAGAAGTGGTCAGAAGGGGAAACAATGGTTTGGGAACACAAAGCACAAGGAGCTTCAATACGTTGTGGCACAGTGTGGATACCATGCACGATGACCAACCAAAGTAATCATAAATCTCTGACCATGACCAAATAATGGCACTACGTGTGGTAAACCTTGACAACTCATAACACGAGTCACAAATGGTCAGGGTGGAATATAATGGTTTCTGAATACTAGTTATCGACTAGCAAGTACAAATATCGTCAATATGCAGTGGCACAGTGTGGCTAGAATGCATAATGATTAACAGATGTATGCATGTGTGACTGACCATGAACAAAGAATTTGACTTCCTGTGGTCAACATTTACAACTCACAACACGGGTCACAGATAGTGAGAGGGGGTTAACGATGGTTTGGGAACACTGGCTTTCAACATGAAAGCACAAGGACATTCGATACGTAATGACACAGCGTGGTAACCATGTACAGCAACAAACCAAAGTAGGCATGTGTCACAAACCATGACCAAACGGATTTCACAGTGTGTGGTGAACGTTGAAAACTCATAACACGAGTCAAAACTGGTCATTGGGGGAAACCATGGGTTTGGAACACTAGTTATCACTTAGCACGTAGAAACAATTTCAACAAGTAGTGGCACCGTGTGGCTAGCGTGCACAGTGACCAACCAAAGGATGCATATGTCACTGTTTATGACCAAAGAAGTCCATTATGTGTGGTCAAAATTGACAACTCATAACACGAGTCACAAATGGTGAGAGAGAGATATAATGGTTTGGGTACCCTATGCATCAACTAGAAAGGACAAGGAATGTCAATACTTAGTGGCACGGTGTGGCTAATATGCACAACAAACAACCAGACTAGGCATATGTCACCGACAATGACAAGAGAATTTCAATATGGGTTGTTATCGTTGACCAACCATAACACGAGACAAAAACGGCCAGGGGAGGGAACAATGCCACGGGAATATCAATTCTCAACTAGCAGATACAACGACCTTCAGTCAGTAGTAGCACGGTGTGGCTACCATGCACAATAACCGACCAAAGTAGGCATATGTACTGCCTTTGACCAAAGAAATCTGCTGTGTGTGGTCAACATTGACAACTCATTATACGAGTCACGAATGGTGAGAGGGGGAAACAATGGTTTGCGAACACCAAGTATCAAGAAGCAAGCACAAGGAGCTTGAATACGTTGTGGCACGGTGTGGATACCATACACGATGACCAACCAAAGTAGGCATATGTCACTGACCATGACCAAATAACGGGACTAAGTGTGTTAAACCTTGACAACTCATAACACGAGTGACCTATGATCAGGGTGGAAGATAATGATTTTCGAATACTAGTTATTGACTAGCAAGTACAATTACCTTCAATATGTAGTATCACAGTGTGGGTACAATGCACAGTGACCAACCAAAGTATGCATATGTCACTGACCATGAACAAAGAAGTTCACTTCATGTGGTCAACATTTACAACTCAGAACACAAGTCACAGATAGTCAGAGGGGATAACAATGGTTTTGGAACACTAGCTTTCAATAAGAAAGCACAAAGACCTTCGATACGTAATGACACAGCGTGGTAACAATATACAGTGAGAACCCAAAGTCGGCATGTGTCACAAACCATGACCAAACGGATTCCACAGTGTGTGGTCAACGTTGAAAACTCATTCCACCAGTCACAAATGGTCAGTGGGGGAGACCATGGGTTGGGAACACTAGTTATCAACTAGCAAGTAGACAGATGTTCAACAAGTAGTGGCACAGTGTGGCTAGCGTACACAGCGACAACGAAAGGATGCATATGTCACTGACTATGACCAAAGAAGTCCACTATGTGTGGTCAATATTGACAACTCATAACACGAGTCACAAATGGTCAGAGGGAGAGACAATGGTTTGGGAACCCTGTGTATCAACTAGAAAGGACAAATAACTTCAATACGTAGTGGCACGGTGTGGCTACTATGCACACCAAACTAGGCATATGTCACTGACCATGACCAGATAAATTCAATATGGGTGGTCAACATTGACCAACCATAACACGAGTCACAAACGGTCAGGGGAGGAAACAATGCGATGGGAATATCAGTTCTCAACTGGAAAGTACAACGACCTTCAGTCAGTAGTAGCACGGCATGGCTACCATGCACAATGAGCGACCAAAGTAGGCATATGTAATGCCTTTGACCAAAGCAATCTGCTGTGTGTGCTCAACATTGACAACTCAATACACGAGTCACAAATGGTGAGAGGGGGAAACAAGGGTTTGGGAATACCAAGTATCCAAAAGAAAGCACAAGGAGCTTCAATACGTTGTGACACGGTGTGGATACCATGCACGATGACCAACCAAAGTAGGCATATGTCATTGACCATGACCATATAATGGCACTAAGTGTGGTAAACCTTGACAGCTCATAACACGAGTCACAAATGGTCAGGGTGGAAGATAATGATTTGTGAATACTAGTTATTGACTAGCAAGTACAAATACCTTCAACATGTAGTGGCACAGTGTGGCTACAATACACAGTGACCAACCAAAGTATGCATATGTCACTGACAATGAACAAAGAATTTCACTTCAGGTGGTCAACATTTGCAACTCACAACACGGGTCACAGATAGTCAGATGGGGCTAACAATGGTCTGGGAACACTAGCTGTCAACAAGAAAGCACAAAGGTCTTCGAAATGTAATGCCACAGCGTGGTAACCATGTACAGTGACAAACCAAAGCAGGCATGTGTCACAAACCATGACCAAAAAAAATTCACAGTGTGTGGTCAACGTTGAAAACTCATAACACGAGTCAAAAATGGTCAGTGGGGGAGACCATGGGTAGGGAACAATAGTTATCAACTAGCAAGTCAAAATATGTTCAACAAGTAGTGGCATGGTGTGGCTAGCGTGCACAGTGACCAACCAAAGGATGCATATGCCACTGACAATAAATGAAGAAGTCCACTATGTGTGGTCAACATTGACAACTCATAACATGAGTCACAAATGGTTGGCTAGAGAGACAATGGTTTGGGAACCCTGTGTACCGACTAGAAAGGACAAAGAACTTCAATACGTAGTAGCACGGTGTGGCTAATGTGCACACCAAACAACCAAACTAGGCATTTGTCACTGACCATTACCACGGAATTTCAATATGGGTGGTCAACGTTGACCAACCATAACACGAGACAAAAATGGTCAAGGAGGGAAACAATGCTATGTGAGTATCAGTTCTCAATGAGAAAGTACAACAACCTTCAGTCAGTAGTAGCACGGCGTGGCAACCATGCACAATGACCAACCAAAGTAGGCATATGTACTGCGTTTGAGCAAAGAAACCCCCTATGTGAGGTCAACATTGACAACTTATAATACGAGTCACAAATGGTCAGACGGGAAAACAATGGTTTGGGAACACCAAGTATCAAATAGCAAGCACAAGGAGCTTCAATACGCTGTGCCAAAGTGTGGATACCATGCACGATGACCAACCAAAGTAGGCATATGTCATTGACCATGAACAAATAATGGCACTAAGTCTGGTGAACCTTGACAGCTTATAACACGAGTCACAAATGGTTACGGTGGAATGTAATGGTTTGTGAATATTAGTTATTGACTAGCAAGTACAAATACCTTCAATATGTAGTGGCACAGTGTGGCTACAATGCACTGTGACCAGCCAAAGTATGCATATGTGGCTGACCGTGAACAAAGAATTTCACTTCATGTGGTCAACATTTACAACTCACAACACGGGTCACAGATAGTCACAGGGGGCTAACAATGGTTTGGGAACACTGGCTGTCAACAAGAATGCACAAAGACCTTCGATACATAATGACACAGCGTGGTAACAATGTACAGTGACAGACCAAAGTAGGCATGTGTCACAAACCATGACCAAACGGATTTCACAGAGTGTGGTCAACGTTGAAAAGTCATACCACGAGTCACAAATGGTCAGTGGGGGAGACCATGGGTTGGGAACACTAGTTATCAACTAGCAAGTAGAAAGATTTTTAACAAGTAGTGGCATGATGTGGCTAGCGTGCACAGTGACCAACCAAACGATGCATATGTGAGTGACTATGACCGAAGAAGTTCACTATGTGTGGTCAACATTGACAACTCATAACACGAGTCACAAATGGTCAGAGGGAGAGACATTGGTTTGGGAAACCTATGTATCAACTAGAAACGAAAAAGAACTTCAATACGTAGTGGCACGTCGTGGCTACTATGCACACCAAACAACCAAAGTAGGCATATGTCACTGACCATGACCAGATAATTTCAATATGGGTGGTCAGCGTTGACCAACCATAACACGAGTCACAAACGGTCAGGGTAGGAAACAATGCTACAGGAATATCAGCTCTCAACTAGCAAGTTCAACGACCTTCAGTCAGTAGTAGCACGGTGTGGCTACCATGCACAACAAAAGACCGACGTAGGCATATGTACTGCCTTTGACCAAACAAATCCGTTGTGTGTGGTCAATAGTGACAACTCATAACACGAGTAACAAATGGAGAGAGGGGGAAACAGTGGTTTGGGAACACCGAATATCAAATAGCAAGCACAAGGAGCTTCAATACGTTGTGGCACAGCGTGGATACCATGCACGATGACCAACCAAAGTAGGCATATGTCATTGATCATGACCAAATAATGGCACTAAGTGTGGTAAACCTTGACAACTCATAACACGAGTCACAAATGGTCAGGGTGGAAGATAATGGTTTGTAAATACAAGTTATCAACTAGCAAGTCCTAATACCTTCAATATGTAGTGGCACAGTGTGGCTATAATGCAAAGTGACCAACCAAAGTATGCATATGTCACTGACCATGAACAAAGAATTTCACTTCATGTGGTCAACATTTACATTTCACAACACGGGTCACAGATAGTCAGATGGGGCTAACAATGGTTTGGAAACACTAGCTGTCGACAAGAAAACATAAAGACCTTTGATACGTAATGACACAGCGTGGAACCATGTATAGTGACAAACCAAAGTAGACATGTGTCACAAACCATTCCCAAATGGATTTCACAGTGTGTGGTCAACGTTGAAAACTCATAACACGAGTAACAAATGGTCGGTTGGGGAAACCATGGGTTGGGAACACTTGTTATCAACTAGCAAGTTGAAATCTTTTCAACAAGTAGTGGCATGGTGTGGCTAGCGTGCACAGTGACCAACCAAAGGAAGAATATATATTGACTATGAATGAAGAAGTCCACTATGTGTGGTCAACATTGACAACTCATAACACGAGTCACAAATGGTCTGAGGGAGAGACAATGGTTTGGGAACCCTATGCATTGCCTAGAAAGGACAAAGAACTTCAATACGTAGCGGCACGGTGTGGCTAATATGCACACCAAATAACCAAACTAGGCATACGTCACTGACCATGACCACGGAATTTCAAAATGGGTGGTCAGCGTTGACCAAACATAGCACGAGACAAGAACCGTCAGGGGAGAAAACAATGCTATGGGAATATCAGTTCTCAAGGAGAATGTACAACGACCTGCCGTCAGTAGTAGCATGGTGTGGCAACCATGCACAATGACCCACCAAAGTTGGCATATGCACTGCCTTTGAGCACAAAAACCTGCTATGTTTGGTCAACATCGACAACTCATAATACGAGTCACAAATGGTCAGAGGGGAAAACAATGGTTTGGGAACACCAAGTATCAAATAGCAAGCACAAGGAGCTTCAATACGTTGTGGTACAGTGTGGATATCATGCACGATGACCAACCAATGTAGGCAAATGTCAATGACCATGACCAAATAATGGCACTAAGTGCGGTAAACCTTGACAACTCATAACGCGAGACACAAAAGGTCAGGGTGGAATGTAATGGTTTGTGAATACTAGTTATGGACTAGCAAGTACAAATACCTTCAATATGTAGTGGCACAGTGTGGCTACAATGCACTGTGACCAACCGAAGTATGTGTATGTGACTTACCATGAACAAAGAATTTCACTTCATGTGGTCAACATCTACAGCTCACAACACGGGTCACAGACAGTCAGAGGGGGCTAACAATGGTTTGGGAACAATCGCTGTCAACAAGAAAGCACAAAGACCTTCGATACATAATGACACGGCACGGTAACCATGTACAGTAAGAAACCAAAGTAGGCATGTTTCAAAAACCATGACCAAACGGATTCCAGAGTGTGCGGTCAACGTTGAATACTCATAACACGAGTCACAACTGGTCAGTGGGAGAAACCATGGGTTGGGAACACTAGTTATCAACTAGCAAGTAGAAAGATTTTCAACAAGTAGTGGCGTGGTGTGGCTAGCGTGCACAGTGAAAACCAAAGGATGCATATGTCATTGAGTATGACAGAAGATGTCCACTATGTGTGGTCAGTATTGACACCTCATAACACGAGTCACAAATGGTCAGAGGGAGAGACAATGGTTTGGGAACCCTATGCATCAACTAGAAAGGACAAACAACTTCAATATGTAGTGGCACGGTGTGGCTACTATGCACACCAAACAACCAAACTAGGCATATGTCTTTGATCATGACCAGATAGTTTCAGTATGGGTGGTCAAAGTTGACCAGCCATAACACGAGTCACAAACGGTCAGGGGGGGAAACAATGCTATGGGAATATCAGTTCTCAACTAGTAAGTACAACGACCTTCAGTCAGTAGTAGCACGATGTGGCTACCATGCACAATGCCCAACCAAAGGAGGCATATGTACTACCTTTGACCAAACAAATCCGCTGTGTGTGATCAACGTTGACAACTCATAATACGAGTCACAAATGGTCGGAGGGGGAAACAATGGTTCGGGAACACCGAGTATCAAATAGCAAGCACAAGGAGCTTCAATACGTTGTGGCACGGTGTGGATACCATGCACAATGACCAACCAATGTAGGCATATGTCACTGATCATGACCAATTAATGACACTAAGTGTGCTAAACCTTGACAGCTAAAAACACGAGTCACAAATGGTCAGGGTGGAAGATAATGGTTTGTGAACACCAGTTATCGACTAGAAACTACACATACCTTCAATATGTAGTGGCACATTGTGGCTACAATGCACAGTGACCAACCAAAGTATGCATATGTCACTGACCATGACCAACGAATTTCATTTCATGTGGTCAACATTTACAACTCACAACACGGGTCACAGATAGTCAGAGGGGGCTAACAATGGTTTGGGAACTCTGGCTGTCAACAAGAAAGCACAAAGACCTTTGATACGTAATGACGCGGCGTCGTAACCATGTACAGTAACAAACCAAAAGAGGCATGTGTCACAAACCATGACCGAACGGTTTTCACAGTGTGTGGTCAACGTTGAAAACTCATAGCACGAGTCACAACTGGTCAGTGGGGGAAACCATGGGTTGGGAACACTAGTTGTCAACTAACAAGTAGAAAGATTTTCAAGAAGTAGTGGCAAGATGTGGCTAGCGTGCACAGTGACCAACCAAAGGATGCATATGTCACTGACTATGACTGAAGAAGTCCATTATGTGTGGTCAACATTGACAACTCATGACAGAAGTCACAAATGGTCAGAGGGAGAGACAATGGTTTCGGAACCCTAGGAAAAGACTAGAAAGGACAAGGAACTTCAATAGGTAGTGGCACGGTGTGGCTAACATGCACACAAAACAACCAAACTAGGCATATGTCACTGACCATGACAAGAGAATTTCAATATGGGTGGTCAACGTTGACCAACCATAACACGAGTCAAAAACGGTCAGGGGAGGAAACAATGTTAAGGGAATACAGTTCTCAACTAGCAAGTACAACGACCTTCAGTCAGGAGTAGCACGGTGTGGCTACCATGTGCAATGAACGACCAGAGTAGGCATATGTAATGCCTTTGACCAAAGAAATCTGCTGTGTGTGGTCAATGTTGACAACTCATAACACGAGTCACAAATGGCCAGAGGGCGAAACAATGGTTTGGGAACACCAAGTATCAAAAATCAAGCACAAGGAGCTTCAATACGTTGTGGCACGATGTGGATACCATGCACGATGACCAACCAAAGTAGGCATATGTCACTGACCATGACCAAAGAATGGCACATAGTGTGGTAAACCTTGACAAATCATAACACAAGTCACAAATGGTCAGGGTGGAAGATAATGATTTGTGACTACTAGTTATTGACTAGCAAGTACAAAAACCTTCAACATGCAGTGGCACGGTGTGGCTACAATGCACATTGACCAACCAAAGTATGCATATGTCACTGACCATGAACAAGGAATTTCGCATTATGTGGTCAACATTTACAACTCACAACACAACTCATTGATAGTCAGAGGGGGTTACAATGGTTTGAAAACAATAGCTATTAACCAAAAAGCTCAGATACCTTTAAGATGTAGTAACATGGCTTGGTAACCATGTACAGTGACAAACCAAAGTAGGCATGTGTCACAAACCATGACCAAACCAATTTCACTGTGCTCAATATTGAATACTCATAACACGAGTCACAAATGGTGAGAGGGGAAACAATGGATTGGGAAAACTAGCTGTCAACCAGCAAGTACAAAGAATTTCGATAAGAAGTGGCACGGTTTGGCTAGCATGCATAGTGACCAACCAAAGGATGAATACATCACTGACTATGACCAAAGAAAACCAGTATGCGTGGTCAACATTGACAACTCATAACACGAGTCACAAATGGGCACAGAGAGAGATAATGGTTTGGGAAACCTATGCATGGACTAGAAAGGACAAATAACTTCAATACGTAGTGGCACGGTGTGGCTACTATGCACACCAAACAACCAAACTAGACATATGTCACTAACCATGACCCAAGAATGTCTATATGGAGGCTCAACGTTCACCAACCATAACATGAGTGACAAATGGTCAGAGAGGGGAACAATGGTTTGGCAACATCAGTTTTCAACTAGCAAGTACAACGCCCTTGAATCCGTAGTAGCACGGTGTGGCTACCATGCACAATGACCGACCAAAGTAGGCATATGTACTGCCGTTGACCAAAGAAATCTGTGTGTGGTCAACGTTGACAACTCCTAATTCAAGTCACAAATGGTCAGAGGGGGGAACAATGGTTTGGGAACACCAAGAATCAAATAGGAAGCACAAGGAGCTTCAATATGTTGTAGCACAGTATGGATACCATGCACGATGACCAACCAAAGTAGGCATATGTCACTGACAATGAACAAATAATGGCACTAAGTGTGGTAAACTTTGACAACTCATAACACGAGTCACAAATGGTCAGGGTGGAATATAATGGGTTGTGAGTACTAGTTATTGACTAGCAAGTACAAATACCTTCAATATGCAGTGGCACAGTGTGGCTACAATGCACATTGACCAACCAAAACATGCATATGTCACCGACCATAAACAAAGAGTTTAACTTCATGTGGTCAACATTTACAGCTCACAACAGGGGTCACACATAGTCAGAGGGGGCTAACAATGGTTTGGGAACACTAGCTGTCAACAAGAAAGCACAAAGACCTTCGATACGTAATGACACGGCGTGGTAACCATGTACAGTAAAGAACCAAAGTAGGCATGTGTCACAAACCATGACCAAATGGATTTCACAGTGTGTGTTCAACGTTGAAAACTCATAACACGAGTCACAAATGGTCAGTGGGGGAAACCACGGGTTGGGAACTCTAGTTGTCAAATAGCAAGTAGAAAGCTTTTCAACGAGCAGTGGCACGGTGTGGCTAGTGTGCACAGTGACCAACCAAATGATGCACACGTCACAGACAATGGCCGAAGAAGTCCACTTTGTATGGTTAACATCGACAACTCATAATACGAGTCACAAATGGTCAGAGGGAGAGACAATGATTTGGGAGCCCTATGTATTGACTAGAAAGGACAAAGAACTTCAATACGTAGTGGCACCGTGTGGCTACTATGCACACCAAACAACCACACTAAGCATATTTCACCGACCATGACCAAAGAATTTCAACATGGGTGGTCAACGTTGACCAACCATAACACAAGTCACAAATGGCAAGGGGAGGAAACAGTGCTATGGGAATATCAGTTGTCAACTAGCATGTACAATGATCTTCAGTCAGTAGTAGCACAGTGTGGCTACCATGCACAATGACCGACCAAAGTAGGCATATGTACTGCCTTTGACCAAAGAAACCCGCTATCTGTGGTCAACATTGACAACTCATAATACGAGTCACAGATGGTCAGAGGGGAAAACAATGGTTTGGGAACACCAGGTATCAAAAAGCAAGTACAAGAGCTTCAATACGTTGTGGCACGGTGTGGATGCCATGCAGGATGACCAACCAAAGTAGGCATATGTCACTGACCATGACCAAATAATGGCACTAAGTGTGGTAAACCTTGACAACTCATAACACGAGTCACAAATGGTCAGGGTGGAAGGTAATGATTTGTGAATACTAGTTATTGACTAGCAAGTACAAATACCTTCAATATGTAGTGGCACAGTGTGGCTATAATGCACAGTGACCAACCAAAGTACGCATATGTCACTGACCATGAACAAAGAATTTCACTTCATGTGGTCAACATTTACAACTCACAACACGAGTCACTGATAGTCAGAGGGGGTAATAATGATTTGGGAACACTAGCTGTCAACAAGAAAGCACAAAGGCCTTCGACAGGTAATGACACGGCGTGGCAACAATGTACAGTGACAGACCAAAGTAGGCATGTGTCACAAACCATGACCAAACGGAATTCACAGTATGTGGTCAACGTTGAAAACTCATACCACGAGTCACAAATGGTCAGTGGGGGAGACCATGGATTGGGAACACTAGTTATCAACTAGCAGGTAGAACAATTCACAACAGGTAGTGGCACGGTGTTGCTAGCGTGCAAAGTGACCAACGAAAGGATGCATATGTCTCTGACTATAACCGAAGAAGTCTACTATGTGTGGTCAACATTGACAACTCATAACACGAGTCACAAATGGTCAGAGGGAAAGACAATGATTTGGGAACCCTATGTATCAACTAGAAAGGACAAAGAACTTCAATACATAGTGGCACGGTGTGGCTACTATGCACACCAAACAACCAAACTAGGCATATGTCACTGACCATGACTAGATAATTTCACTATGGGTGGTCAACGTTGACCAACCATAACACGAGTCACAAACGGTCAGGGGAGGAAACAATGCTATGGGAATATCAGTTCTCAACTAGCAAGTACAACGACCTTCAGTCAGTAGTACCACGGTGTGGCTACCATGCACAATGACCGACCAAAGTAGGCATATGTACTACCTTTGACCAAAGAAATCCGCTGTGTGGTCGACGTTGACAACTCATAATACGAGTCAAAAATGGCTAGAGGAGGAAACAATGGTTTGGGAACACTGAGCATCAAATAGCAAGTACAAGGAGCTTCAATACGTTGTGGCACAGTGTGGATACCATGCATGATGACCAACCAAAGTAGGCATATGTCACTGACCATGACCAAAGAATGGCACTAAGTGTGGTAAACCTTGACAACTCATAACATGAGTCCCAAATAGTCAAGGTGGAAGATAATGGTTTGTAAATTCCAGTTTTTGACTAGCAAGTACAAATACCTCCAATATGTAGTGGCACAGTGTGGCTACAATTCAAAGTGACCAACCAAAGTATGCATATGTCACTGACCATGAACAAAGAATTTCACTTCATGTGGTCAACATTTACAACTCACAACACGGGTCACAGATAGGCAGAGGGGGGAGACAATGGTTTGGGAACACTGGCTGTGTACACGAAAGCACAAAGACCTTCGATATGCAATGACATGGTGTGGTAACCATGTACAGTGACAAACCAAAGTAGGCATGTGTCACAAACCATGACGAAACGGATTTCATAGGGTGTGGTCAACATTGAAAACTCATACCACGAGTCACAAATGGTCAGTGGGGGAGACCATGGGTTGGGAACACTAGTTATTAACTAGCAAGTAGAAAGATTTTCAACAAGTAGTGGCACGGTGTGGCTAGCGTGCACAGTGACCAACCAAAGGATGCATATGTCACTGACTATGAACGAAGAAGTCCACTATGTGTGGTCAACATTGACAACTCATAACATGAGTCACAAATGGTCAGAGGGAGAGACAATGGTTTCGGAAGCCTATGTTTCAACTAAAAAGGACAAACAACTTCAATACGTAGCGGCACGATGTGGCTACTATGCACACCAAACAACCAAACCAGGTATATGTCACTGACCATGACCAAGGAATTTCAATATGGGTGGTCAACGTTGACCAACCATAACACGAGACAAAAACGCTCAGGGGAGGAAACAATGCTATGGGAATATCAGTTCTCAACGAGAAAGTACAATGACCTTCAGTCAGTAAAAGCACGGCGTGGCAACCATGAACAATGACCAACCAAGTTAGGCATATGTACTGCCTTTGAGAAAAGAAACCCGCTTTGTGTGGTCAACATTGACAACTCATAATACGAGTTACAAGTGGTCAGAGGTGAAAACAAGGGTTTGGCAACACCAAGTATCAAATAGCAAGCACAAGGAGCTTCAATGCGTTGTGGCACGGTGTGGATACCATGCACGATGACCAACCAAAGTAGGCATATGTCACTAACCACGACCATATAATGGCACTAAGTGTGGTAAACCTGAACAACTCATAACACGCGTCACAAATGGTCACAGTGGAATGTAATGGTTTGTGAATACTAGTTATCGACTAGAAAGTACAAATACCTTCAATATGTAGTCGCATAGTGTGGCTACAATGCACTGTGACCAACCAAAGCATGCATATGTGACTGACTATGAACAAAGAATTTCACTTCATGTGGTCCACATGTACAACTCACAACACGGGTCACAGATAGTGAGAGGGGGCTAACAATGGTTTGAGAACACTAGCTGTCAACAAGAAAGCACAAAGACCTTCGATACGCAATGACACGACGTGGTAACAATGTACAGTGACAAACCAAAGTAGGCATCTGTCACAAACCATGACCAACGTTTAAAACTCATACCACGAGTCACAAATGGTGAATGGGGGAGACCATGGGTTGGGAATACTAGTTATAAACTAGCAAGTAGAAAGATTTTCAATAAGTAGTGGCACGGTGTGGCTAGCGTGCACAGTGACCAACCAAAGGATGCATATGTCACTGAGGATGACCGAAGATGTCCACTATGTGTGGTCAACATTGACAACTCATAACACGAGCCACAAATGGTCAGAGGGAGAGACAATGGTTTGGGAACACTGTGTATCAACTAGAAAGGACAGAGAACTTCAACACATAGTGGCACGGAGTGGTTACAATGCACACCAAACAACCAAACCAGGCATATGTCACTGACCATGACCAGATAACTTCAATATGGGTGGTCAACGTCGACCAACCATAACAGGAGACACAAACGGTCAGCGGAGGAAACAATGCTATGGGAATATCAGTTCTCAGCTAGCAAGTACAACGATTTTCAGTCAGTAGTAGCACGGTGTGGCTACCATGCACAATGAACGACCAAAGTAGGCATATGTTTTGCCTTTGACCAAAGAAATCTGCTGTATGTGGTCAACGTTGACAAGTCATGATACGAGTCACAAATGGTCAGAGTAGGAAACAATGGTTTGGGAACACCGAGTATCAACAAGAAAGCACAAGGAACTTCAATACATTGTGGCACAGTGTGGATACCATGCATGATGACCAACCAAAGTAGGCATATGTCAATGACCACGACCAAAACATTGCACTAAGTGTGGTAAACACTGACAACTCATAACACGAGTCACAAATGGTCAGGGTGGAAGATAATGGTTTGAGAATACTGTTTATCGACTAGCAAGTACAAACACCTTCAATGTGCAGAGGCACAGTGTGGCTACAATGCACAGTGACCAACCAAAGTATGCATATGTGACAGACCATGAACAAGGAATTTCACTTCACGTGGTCAACATTTACAACTCACAACACGGGTCACAGATAGTTAGAGGGGGCTAACAATGGTTTGGGAACACTGGCTGTCAACAAGAAAGTACAAAGACCTTCGATACGTAATGACACGGTGTGGTAACCATGTACAGTAACGAACCAAAGTAGGCATATGGCACGAACCATGACCAATCGGATTTAACAGTGTGTGGTCAACGTTGAAAACTCATAACACGAGTCACAACTGGTCAGTGGGGGAAGCCATGGGTTGGGAACACTAGTTATCAACTAGCAAGTAGAAACATTTTCAACTAGTGGCACGGTGTGTCTAGGGTGCACAGTGACCAGCCAAAGGATGCATATGTCACTGACTATGACCGAAGAAGTCCATTATGTGTGGTCAACATTGATAATTCATAACACGAGTAAGAACTGGTCAGAGGGAGAGACGATGGGTTGGGAACCCTATGTATCGACTATAAAGGAGAAGCAACTTCAATACATAGTGGCACGGTGTGGCTAACATGCATACCAAACAACCAAACTAGGCATATGTCACTGACCATGACGAGCAAATTTCAATATGGGTGGTCAACGTTGACCAACCATAACACGAGTCAAAAACGGCCAGGGGAGGAAACAATGCTATGGGAATATCAGTTATCAGCTAGCAAGTACAACGACCTTCAGTCAGAAGTAGCACGGTGTGGCTACCATGCACAATGAACGACCAAAGTAGGCATATGTAATGCCTTTGAGCAAAGAAATCTGCTGTGTGTGGTCAACACTGACAACTCATAATACGAATCACAAATGGTCAGAGGGGGAAACAATGGTTTGGGAACACCAAGTATCAAAAAGCAAGCACAAGGAGCTTCAATACGTTGTGGCACGGTGTGGATACCATGCACGATGACCAACCAAAGTAGGCAT
>SZWC01035743.1:0-16664 GCA_023375785.1 Penium margaritaceum | reverse complement strand
TGACAGCTTTTGCGTGGTCCGCCACGCAGTCACTTGCGCGAGGTGTGGGAAGGCCTTGGGAGACACCGCCACGATCTCGTGCTAAGGATTTGGGCGGCGTGACTAATCCGGCCGCGCCGTCTGACAAAAACTCTGCAGCTATGATATGGCGCGCCGGTGCGGCCTAGCGTGCACGCGACGCTCGAATTCTGAGGAGGACCGGCGGGGACCGATGACTAACTAATCGTGCGGAGCGTAAACCCAGTAGTCGGTCAGACAGGAGTACAGGAGTGAGATGGTCGGGAAAAGAAGTGTGAACAGTGGCGGCGATCACCAACCGCTGCCAGTCCAAGCACCGGGCGGAGACGAAGATTCGTTCCACCGGCAGGCAACTGAAGTGTTGCGTGAGCGGCGGAAATGAATCCTCCACAGAAAGGCATGCTTGGTTGAAGAAACGCTTGGCGCAACTCGTCTGCGGTAGATGTCTGAAACCCGCGCTTTCTGCTGGAAAGCTGAAGCAACCGTTTCGTGCCAGCTCTTCTCGTCGCCTGTTTGGGCCTGGTCATACATCAACCCCAAACGAACTCGTAATTCAGCTTCTGAACCGAGGAATAAGGTGGATTCTGAGTAAAAGAGCCAAATGATGCAACATTTTTTCTGAACAAAAATCCAAGGGAAGTCTAGACCTCAACGAATCATTAGAACGTAAATGAGACAAGGGTCTATCGTGTGTCAAATTAAACTTCACATTGATCAGCAGATAATGATGGCGATTTTTCAATCTCACTTCCTCTTCAATAAAATAAAATTCCACATTTAGGAGGTTTCAACTTCAGTTGGTTACTAGCAAAGAACATGTCTTTATCCCCACAAATTGAGATCGCAATTCACTAAAACATTGTGCCTTTAGCCCTTTGTGATGAGCTTAGAATATCAACATAAATTCTAACCTAATTTCCATGGTAACTCATCTCATTTGTTCCATGAAAGTAAACTATCTCCAATACTACCAAAAACTACAAAACAAATCATAGAATTTGTACATAAAATTAGTACAAACATGCTGATTTTTCTTCAAAAGGTATATGTACTTATCTAATTTCACTTACAAAAGCCCATTCCCTTGTTAACAACTTTCAATGGAACCATAATCACTACAAGTGATTCTTTCAACTAGGCCACATACAAAAGAACTTCAATCATTCGGTTATAAATATCATATAATAATTTCAAATGCATAATGAAAAAATTAATAGCATGAACGAGATTGTAACATTTATAAAAACGAAAAAAACCCCTTTTTGAGTGTTATCCCCTCAAAATTCTTAACAAATGTGTTTACAATATGATCCTATCAAAGGCTTTTAATTGTACAATTAATACATAAAAAATAAAATAACAATTGAAACCTCACTACATCTTAGTGATAAACTTTTTCTATCTAAACTTTCATTACAAATTTTCATTCTATCCTTCAACAACGTAAAAAAATGCAAAACACAAGAATTTTGTACAACTTTGTGAAAACTTCTAGTCATCCAAAAACATATTTAAGGAGGAACAACAACATATGAACAAACAACCATATCTATGTATCTCATGTATCCTGGTTTCAATCCAAAAATGTAAAGAATAAAATCATCAAGCATCATGTCATAGAAAAGATTAACAACCATCAATTTCTATGTATCCCATAAGCAATAACTTAAGACCAATGTTGTTTCAATGAATACTCAAATTGATAACATAAGTTATCTATATCAAAAAAGTGATAAGGGTGTAGTTTTTATGAACAATATCATCTAAGTTCAATGATTCCCTTCTTCAATCAAATGAAAATGATCTAGGGCACTTACACATACCGTAAAACCTGTGTGACCTCCATCAAAGGTGGGCATAATGTTTCACAGCAAGAAAGTTACTTCACAAAAATTGTCTTACACCAATGGTGCATCCCAAACATAGTTTCAAGTCAGCTTACAACGTTCATGGGCTTCGTGGCATTTATTATGACTCAACAAAAACTTAAACTTTGTAAGAATAGGTATGGTCAATGAACATGTGTGCATGAATTGGGGGTGGCAAAATAGGTGAAAATGTTTCCCTTGTTGATTTTAGGAAGTGAAAATGTTTAAAAAGAGGTTGCATCTTTGTACCCTCATTGGAGATAACATTATATAAGCATATACAACTGGTTAATGATTCTAGACTCAATATCCAAGGAAGCCTAACTAATTAATCTTACAAAACATCAAAACATTAGGGCATAAAATCATTTTAGAAGTAATTCCAATCATACAAAAAAAACAAATTGATTCATTTCTTTTCTTTCTTCCAAACAGGTAAACGTTTTTTAAATTGTACATTTTAGAAGACATGAACCATGTTTTGCTAGAGGTTTGATCCATTTCAATGGAAATATAAAACTTAATGTGAAGTAAATATAAATAAAATGATAATGGAACCTTACAAAAAACACAACGTGCAACATGATTGGTTTTGATTGTTTTACAGATGGACAAAACACAATTAAAAAATGTAAACAAAATTGGTTATTGGTGATAATAGCATGCAACTCTTGCATGTGAGAGGATATTTTGATGCTGTCATCATTTATACACAAATTTCTTCAAACATTAATCATGAAAAAAAACCCTTGTTAAATTAATGTTGAAAGCGCCATGGACATTACAACCAACCAATATCTTGTATGAAATTGATGATGAATCACATTCCTCATGTTTTGAGGATTCAACGCTATCTTCTAAACTTAGTGAAAAGTCTAAAAATATGTATTCAGTAAAATTATTTGATTCTCCTCAAAACGTATTCTAGATTGAATTGAAATGAGAATATTGTTCCTATGGGTAAACCATAACTTCACTCATGTAATCATAAAATGTTGGTCAAGTCTTATTTCAAAGGGAAAATCCAACATTCAAAACATACATAATAGCTACATCCTCACGTTAATTATTAGATATTTCACTACTCCAACAATTCCCAATATGTTCTTGGTGCATCTCAAACATAATATCTAAAGCAACCATTTACGGCCTTAGCTTTGGAAAACGTTGAGGAGGTACAGTGTTGAAAATCAAAGCACTAGAAACAAATCATCAGAGTAATATTGGACAGAAAACAATCACTAAAAAGAATGGTAAAAATAATCAATGTTATCAAGATTGCTTTTGATGTTTCGATGAACCATTATACATGAACACCGCTATCAAGCACCCTCTTCTTTACCTAATGAGAAAAAAAACAGCTTGATCATGTCACCTCAAACCTCTGCAAATGTATGATGAAAAAAAAACATGTAAATGAATCATGGTTATGTCCGTACAAGGTTTTCATTCTGACAGTTTCTTGTATTGCTTTGCATTTTTGTTTTTTAAGACCAAGCAAGTGATGTTAATTGAGGCATGGTGTAAACATTACCTATAATCATTCTAAGGTGATCAATGAATAATTTTAAGTGATTATTGTGAATTAAATTCACGTTCTATAATATTAAAGATTTTTATTTATCATCATAATTCAATTTCCTTACCACCTTGGGCATAAATTATGATATTATGGAAGGAATTTGAACTTTCTCCATGTATGTCTTCACTAGTCTTTCCAATTTAAGTATCACATCCGTTCTTTCATCTTCATAAACATTGGAAAATTCAATCTGGTTTTGAATTCTCATTACAAGCTTATGTCACATCAATCGAATCTCCTTCACCTTGAAAAAAGGGAAACCCATTTTTCCATCCGTGAATGTGTGGTTGCCAAAGCAATCTTGTCCATCATCATAGAATATTGGAGAAAAAAAATCTTTCACTCCCTTTTTTTAATTGGTATGATTGGGTTATTCTTAGCCAAAAAAATCTTTTTTCATTTTTCTTCAAAGGAGATATCATTAAAATCATTGTTTTTTAAAACAAATTCAAACTTATTAACATATATGTGAAAAGAAACTAAGTATTCTACAGAATGTTAAGAAAAAGGAGGTCTCCTGAAGATATCCCACACAAATCATGAGTTATGCTTTTTTCTTCAATTCATATGAAATACACGCTAGAAAACAGTCATGTAATGTATATCACTCATAATTTTAGCTTGTTTCTACATAATGGCTCTAATGGGAACATAAACACATGCTCTCTTCATGTAATTTACATTTCATTAATGAAACAAATCCATCCTAATTGGTAATAATTTGTAGACAACAATGCATAGATATCGCTTCCAAAATGGTTTGATCTTCCCAAAAGCTTATGAAGTGCCTTAACTTTTTGTATGGACATTTATACTAAGGAATTATGTAACCCTCTTAGAAATCATTTATCATGGCACAATGTCGTGTGTAATGTGGGTGTTTCATGTTAAATGGAGAAAGAGCATGCAAACATATGTACACCTTAGTATTACGTCTAAATTTACACAAATGCCTTAACCACCGAGTGGAAATTTTTATTCTTACATACATGTCCCACCTTGCAACGACCTTAGAATATTGAAACCAAGTGGCTAAAGGTATTTTCACCTCCTTCCATGGTGTTCAATGCAAACACATTTGTTGTTCGTTAAACATATTATACAATGGTTAATGAAGGAATAGTGAAGTATTGCTCCAATATTCTCTTTTTCACTTCTTGATGGAGCTAGACCTTGATGAAATTTCACCTTATTATTCCTCAAGTCCCAAAACTTCTTGGCAGAGCATCTTCAAGCCCCGACTCATGACGCGAAATTGCACGCATTACTTTTCACAATCTCTAACAACCCAACATCTACTTCAATCTCATTCTTGGAGTTGTAAAGATGGGCTTGACTCACTTGATTCTTATCTATCAAGTACAGTTCCTAATCTATAAAAACTTTTGAATGGTTATAGATCCTCAAGTATTCTTTGGTCCCATAACTTATCCCTCTAAACCAGATACGTTCCAGAAGGTATAACAATTGAACCTAGAACGTAGCAACACTACGTAATAGACACATTGAATATGTGGACACATCCACTTATGATTGTTCAGCGCATCTCCACAATTAAGAACATTGCGCGCTTGGCAAAAAAAACAATGAATGGAGTAGGAGAAATTAGGAATAAGCAACATCTTAGCTAGTACTCTCACAATCAAGGCTTTGTTCCACATAAAAAGAGACATTCCAAACAAACCAAATAACAATGATAACATTCAGAATGAATGGCCCAACGTCGATGAACCCACAATCAACATGGTGACAAATCCCTCTCGCTTGGCAAACCCCTCCTATTGTTGTTTCTCTTCAATTCCACACGAAGAACAATCTAAAGCAATGACCGACAAGCATGAATAAGTGACATGGTGAACGGGAAGTTGTCCACACTCAAGAGCCCCATATAATCCTATGCTCCAAAAAAATAAGATCTAAATCAAGGCACTTTTCATTCCTCATGAAAACCATTAAATGATCACCAGTATAAGATAAAAACTCTCAAAATCACACAAGAATAAGCGGAGACTCCACACACCATGTGATCCTGAAAACATGAAGTGACCACAAGTCACGATGTGGTCATTGAATTTAAAGGTGTAACTTACCGCATCTAAGACGAACAATGAAAAAAGAAAACTTGACCTCGTGCACTTGCTAAGTTAAAACAAAAGGAGAATGGAGGAGCCATATCAATGTCTCATGTAACCACACTAACTCGTTCATTATAAGTTCGAGAGAGAGAGAGAGAGAGAGAGAGAGAGAGAGAGAGAGAGAGAAAGATTGAGACTAATTTGACAAAGAATTAACTAATTAATTAAAGTAGGGGAAAACGTGGAGCGACTTTGCACGAGCTACCCTTGCTCCTTTCATAAACTTAAACAAACGTTTTGAAGTAAGGAAGACTCCAATGGTTTACTCACTCCTCTTACATGGGACAATATGCTTGATGTTTCCATGTAATAATCATCAGTGGTGACCTTGCAAAAAAATACTTGTATCACAACTAGAGAAAGATCCTTACATGAAACACAAGGCAAGAAATCACCTCTTTTGTGGTTTAAGTTGATCAACAACCATTTACCCCAACCATTGATAGCATCAAAAGTGCCGACTACCTCACTAAGGTGTAGGAATCCAACACGTTTAGTACCCAAATCCATGCTTCTTAACTTGGCAAAGCGCAACCTTTGTCCACAAAATCATCGTCTCCCAAGGATATTTAAATTGTAAATTTTGAAAAGCTATGGCATCGAATCAATGGAATTGCCATATTTACAAGAAATCAAGTAAAAAGAACCATCACACTAACAAAAAGGAGAAGTCACATAAAAAATAAAATCATTCTAGAGATTCCAAAGGGCATAGGTAGACAAGGGAGCCGTGTTCAAAATTCAAGCACCAACTCATCACCAATTTTCGCGATTCACATTGTCACAAAGTAGGGTTTGTATGATTCTAAGTTTTGACAAGAGGTAAAAGAACAACCTAGTGATGATACTACATGTAGAATAGAGGGGTCGTAAGCGTCATGGTACAATACCAATACTACTTCATGCAATAGATCCTCAACACTTTCTTTGTAATAACATTTTTCAAATGCAAGGTTTGGAGGTGAAACAAGGGATGTTTGAAGGAAGAACTGCCAACACGCGACTCTAAATCAGTCAACATTGTCAAACACTCGAACCACAAATCATAAACCTACACTACAAAACAATCTAAAGAACTTTCTAAATGAATGACTGAAAATAATCCTACGACATGGTTTTCTTTGTATGCACAATTTTTGGGTGGACTAAAGCAATGGATATGTTTACATCTGCATCGTAAGAAATATCCATTTATCTCTAGATAAGTAACTCATAGCACAAGGATGCATATGGGAGGCAACAAAGCTAGAGGAAGTGGATGATAGTATGCAACCCAAAAAATAACAATTGCTATCTCTACACATGGTTAAGAGGTACTTAAAGCGCAGATCTCATGCCTACCTCGTCCATGTGGAGCAAGAAAGGTAGAACAAAGTCTAGCTCTTGAGAAGAAGACAGAAACCTCAATAGTTAAGAAGTTTGCATTTTCATCTTAGGCGTTTGTAACTTCCATGAAGAAACCAAAGAGGTTCTTGTCAACGAGATTCACTGATAGATTTTTGCATCAAAAAACATTGATTTGTAGAAAATCCTAAACTCAGGCAATAGATTGATGCTTATGGGGGCTTATCATATGAGTTTTCACAACCCAAAAAACACTTTAGAAGAAGCCAGACAGGATTATATCTTAGGGTTTCATTAGTTCTTCAAAGTCACATGCGGCACTTGTGCTACTTGAAAAACGATTACCAATAAATTGTTAATTTTTGTCAACAATTGAGCCCCTAATAGCATCGCCATCAAGAAGCACTACCCTCTTCTGTTTTAAACAAGGCTTTGGATGCAAAATTTACATTCCAACGTTTCATTTAAAATGACCTACATACCAAATATCATCAAATCTCCCTATCTCATAAGGAATTCAATAACATAGCTAGTTGCACATTGGTTTCACGATGATGTGTTTTGGTGTCACAAATGCTCTAAAAATATTCATGTTGGCCATGAATACCATAATCCACCCATGTCTTCATCACTTTGTTAACATGTACCTTGACAACCTATTAGAAAACAGTCGCATCTTTGAAGATCACAAGAGACAACTCCATACTGATTGATCAACTAAGAGACATTTCTTTGGACAAATGTGAGGGAAAAAATTTGGACGCCATTCAATCAAGTTTCAAGGCCACATCATTGCCAGCATGCACATTTCCACGATAAGAAAAAAGGTGTATGAAATCACGTGTCACCTAATGCACATAAATGTTTGAGAAGTTCAGGTAATCTTGGGCTTCTTAAACATCAACCCTCCAATTGTCAAAGATTTTGCTCATGTGTTAGCGCTTCTTTTCAATCAACATCAACATCAACATGGACTTAATGATGTCCCAACCCACTAACAATCAGAATTGTAATACCATCTTGGTTTTTTTGGAGACATTTTTTTAAGTTTCATTCTTCATCGTGATAAGTAATATTATCACCCTGGGAGGAATAACACATATCCTTAAAAACGAGATCATGTTGTTGCATGACATGCTACGATTAATTATGAGGAGTGGATATACTCACTTCACTGGTTGTTTTTAGGGCAAAATGATGACATGATTTGGCATTTGGATCTAGTTATAGAAGACGTTCCATCCACAAAGTGACAAAAGTAGAGTAAACCACTGAAAGTCCCAAACAAATTCTTTGCACATTGTGCGAGCCGCATGACACTCATAAGGCAGCCAAGCTACAACCCATCAACTTCACATATAACTCTATAGATTCCACGCAACTTCTAGAATCACTTTTAAATTGATGTAGAAAAACCTTGTTGCAGCATCGGATAGATTATGAGATCATTGGAACATCTCCTTAGTTGACTTCCACCATAATTACTTCTTAAGCGTGTGCAAAGAAACACGAGAGAGTTTTTTAAAGACACAAGTTGCCATGAAGAAATCTATTGATTGATGATGTATCCTTGAATTCTTCAACACGCACGTTTGCTTCCTCTCCGCTTTGTATACATCAAACTTTGTAACCAATAACGGACAAAACTCAAAGCATGGTGGTTTGCACTATTAACTATTGATCAAGTACACCCTTCCCATCGATTTTCCTTTCCCTTTTTTACAACAAGGTGATTCATCAAGTCTTCGACAAAAGGAAGCTCACACACTACCAAGACCTCAATACAAACTTTCTACGCAAAGACTTTACACTTGCACCTCTTCAACAAGTGAAGGGTGATACAAATTACGTAATTGATGACATCCTTACATATCATCACCATGGGGGGAAAGCACGTATTTGGTCAAATGGCATAGCTACAACGTTGAGCACAATACCAACAAGCCATATAAAAACCTTCTATTTGTCAAGTCTAAGCTGTTGGGTTTTGTGAGCTTGCAGCGGCAAAGTCACCGCGTGCTCTGATGGAGCAAGCGGGTCCCCTGCTGCCGTAGGATCTTTGATGCCCAGCAATCACGCCTTGTACACTCTTTTGAGAAACTAGAGGAAGCAAGAGTTATCGAGCTGCATCTTGTTAAAAGTACAAGTATTTTATAAGGAACAACAGCTATGCAAACAGCTCAGCAGTGTGCTCAGACATAACTCTTGGCCCTACCGTCAAGGCCGTCAGAGCAAGGGTCTCGGCACAGCCACCATCGCAATAGTGAAAGGCCTTCTGGATGTCATGGCGGCCTCCTCCCAGGCTGGCGGGCCTTGCCAAGCTTACATGGATCTTGGAGTGATTGACCTCCTCCCACGCTGGCAGAGTTTGCCAAGCTTACAAGGATCCTAGAGGGACCACCAGCATCGTCCTCCACCCAGGCTGGCACGCAAGTGCCAGGCTTACAGGGGTCTTGGGAGGAATTCCAGCAACATCATTGTTGAAGGTGCTCTCGTTCTGAGGCATGGAGCCTTGCACGTGGTGTTGGAGAGATGAGATACTGGCAATGCTGGGATGCTGAGAAGTGGTTCGACCACCGCATATTATACTTCAAGTCCTTGCAAGTTGACCACCTGAACGAGAAGCGTCCTTCCGATTGTTCAAGTTTGCTGCCACCTGTTCCTGACTTTAGAGAAGCTTCCGTCCAATGGAAGCTTCTTTCAGTCATGGGCTCAATGTTGCTCCAGGGCAAAGCTTCCTCCTTTAGGAAGCTTCATCAAGTCTTCAGGTGAAACTTCACATGAAGGTGGCTAGTGTATCAGGCCTTCCTATGCTGATCGCTGATCTCGCCATGCTACCACATTAGGTTCGTTAATCAGGATCCACCTAAAGCTCGCACCACATTGACCCATGAAGATCCAAGGGCTTGGGCTTCCAACATGATTGAGGTGATGTTGTTCAAGCCTTTGTTCAGGGTGCATGCTACCTGTCCAGTCATCAGAAGCCCCTCTTGACTTGAGTGCTTGTGCAGCAATATGTAAGTCTATGCTTCGAAAAAGCATGCGCTCTACATGCGCATGTTTGTCTACAAAGCTCCTTTCACACCCGTGGAGTATCGCTCCGTTAGGCATGCCACCTCCACAAGGTGGGCTTACTGCAAACACCTGCCAACACGGCAAGAAGTTTGGTCATGGACAAGACCTCAAGCACGCATGCCACCTCCATGAGGTGGGCTTATTGCAACCAGTTGCCTACCTAGAAGGGATTTTTTTTGTAGCTATGCTCCTTTACAAAGGCTTCTTTGAGGTCCGTAGAGGACCTTTCACTCCTTTTAGACGTCGCATGCGTCCAAATGCCGTTGCGTAGTACCATCGGCTCATTGAGTACAAAAGTTGGCTTCCACGCCATCGTCGTAGCCACCTTTTCAAGGACCTTTTTTTTAGTCCTCTCTTCTTCCTCTTCTTCTTCCGCTTCCTATGTTGCCCGTTGAGCACTACAAGGTGAGTAGTGGAGATGCGGAATAGATCAGCTGCGTTGCTGGTAAAGCACTCTGCCTTGTCGTCGTTGTGTTGGGCCCGCTGACTTGCTGTTCGATAGTGGTGAGCTTATTTTTTGCCTCCACCTTGCCGCCTCTTCCGCTAATAACAGGTGGAATCGCTGAGAGCTGTGATACTCTTCACATCAAAATGTTGCTCCTTGCAGCTCGTTCTTTGAGCTACAAAAGTGACATGATCAGCTTGGTTATTCTTCTTAAGGAGCCTTATCTGGCTCCTCCAAGGTGGCTCGTTGCCTTCGCCTTGCTCAAGAGTAGAGCTTCGGAGATGTGTGATCCATCCATTCCCGCTGATCCATTGTATATTTGCTAATTGCTGTGGATGCACCTTTTGAAGTTGTTGATGTGTTTTCCTCGCATGATGGGGAAAAGCAGCCTCAAAGTGCTTGTTCCAAATATTGGCAGAACGTCATGTCCAATGTTGCTGGACAAGCCAAAGACTTTGCTTGTGGAGGTGCATGTTGTGGTGAATTCTCCACTACATTATCAAGAATTACATTGAGCAACTTTGCTTGCTTCTACACGCCTCAAAAATCATATGCGACTGGTAGCATCTCTGGAGAGATGGCAAGCTCCGGCAGTGAAGGAGGACTTGTGACTTCCACCGATGGTGATGGCGCTTGTGTTGATCTGACAAGCTTGCCCCGATGTAAGTGGTATTACACCTGTTGAAGCCACATCACTTGCGACTGAAGCGGGAGTTCGCATTTGTAGGCATACGTCGCTCCTGTTGGGAGAGGAGCTCATGGACACCCGTCTAGTGCAAATTCACCGTGCTTCCCTCCCTGAAAGCTCTTCCTCCCGCCACTTCAGGGACAGTCTCGAGTGGTCCTGCTCTATGTGCCGTCAAGGCGCTTGATGGTTGTGCCTTGATCTGTTACGCAATTTTACTTCACGAAGATGCTTACAATAACACCTGTGCTAGCGTGATTGTTTGTGGCATGACCAATGCCACTCTAGCTTGCGATAGTTGCATAGTTGCTGCTGACTACCGCACTGTTGATGTGTGGAATTCTTGTCGCATCTCCTCCTCAATCTAGTTAAGCTAGTGTTGAAGCCTCGAATGTTAGGCTTCATGTTGCTTCCGCTTCCCCCTCCAAAGAAGAAGTGCAAGTTTTACATGGAACAACTCTTGCTACAAGTCTTCTATCGCACGTTCATAAGCTTGACGTCAATGGTTGCTTGAAGCGTAATCAACGCTTCCTCCGCCAAACGCCTTGGCTCTTCAACTCATAGCGTAGGCTCTACCACAAGGAAGCTCTCTTCCAAGCTCATCGGCATAATTGGTGGCATGGATGGACTATGAGACGGTGCACCATTGGCACCCTTGTTCTCCCTCTCCATTGTGCTCTCCTCTTCATGGAGTTGTGTAGGACGACCGCCGCGTTGGATGTCTGTGCAGCACCCCGTAGAAGGAGACACATGATATCTCTGACCTAAGCTGGAGCACTCTATCTCCATAGACTTTTCAAGATGTGGTGGGACCCCTCCTCCTGTAGGTACAGGCCCTTGTTGAGCCACAAAGGCATGCGGCATTGGTGCTTAAAGCTCTTGCTATAAGTGTGTCATGGGCGGCACCATCAGCGCTGGTTATGGCTGTAGAGCCACAAACGGCTGTGGCATGCCTCCTTGAGGTGGTGCATTCGGCTACACCTACGGAGACATGGTTGGTTGCATAATTGGGGGAAAGCTTACTTGAGGTAGATGTGCAGACGATCCTTGTGAAACATGTTGAAACTACATCTATAGCTACTGTTGCTGTAGTTGCTAAAGTTGCTGTTGTTGAAGCTGCTGTTGCTAAGCCGATGCCAGCTGCTGCTGAATTTCTACGATTTGGGCTGCTTGAGCCGCATGTGACTGTTGTTGCTGTTGTCTCTACAATGCTTGAGCTGCATGGGTAAGCTTCTCCTGTCGATGCAAGAGATCTTGAGCGGCAATCTGCTACCTCTGTGCCTCCCTCTCTTCCTCCACGGCTTGACATGCTACAACTTCTTATTGTGCCATGCGATGGGCCTCATCAGCTAAGTGTTGAACCTCTGCAGCTCGGCGTTATGTGTGGTTTGCGAAATGGCGCCCCTACTCTTAGCCCATGCGCATGCCATGAAAACTGATTGGTCATCAAGTGGAGGATAAGCTGACTGAGTGTTCTCCTCTTCCATGTTGCTTGTGCTTATGTGCAGGTTGAACACCGCTCACGCTCGTGAAGTGGCATTAACTCCGCCTTTGGCTCTGCACTTGTATAAGGCTCGTGGGGAACGTCTACACCACCAACATAGTATGCTGCTACTACTACCACAAATTGTCGAGAGAACCACCTAGTGCTCTAATGCCATGGTGCACGCTAAGGAAAAGGCAAACGTCGCTCCTCCTCAAGCTTATACAGTGATGGTGAAGGACTGCTTCACCAATCCACACTAGTACCGTTGTAGCTGCTACTACTACTAATACTATTGCAATAGCACTAGCTGATACCATGTTCGGTTTTGTGAGCTTACAGTGGAAAAGACACCACGTGCTTTGATGTAGCAAGGGGGTCCCCTGCTGATGTAGGATCTTTTATGCCCATAATTCATGCCTTAAACACTTTGTTGAGAAACTAACGGAAGCAAGAATTATGGATTTGAATCTTGTTAAGAGTACAAGTATTGTACAAGGAACAATAGGTATGCAAACAGCTCTGTAGTGTGCTCTGACATAACTCTTGGCCCTAAACTAGGGCGCAACGCCTTACTAGGCCGTCAAGGCGGTCAGAGGAAGGGTCTCGGCACAGCCACAGTCACAACAGTGAAAGGCCTTTAGGATGTCAAGGCGGCCTCCTCCCAGGCTGGAGGGCCTTGCCAGGCTTACAAGGGTCTTGGAGGGATTGACCTCCTCCCAGGTTAGCAGAGCTTACCAAGCTTACAAGGATCCTGGAGGGATCACCAGCATCGTCCTCCACCTAGGCTGGCACACAAGTGCCAGGCTTACAGGGGTCTTGGGAGGAACTCCAACAGCATCGTTGTTGAAGGTGCTCTGGTGCTAAGGCATGGAGCCTTGTACGTGGTGTTGGAGAGATGATACTGGCGATGCTGAATGCTGAGATGTGGTAGGACCACGACCTTTTATACTTGAGGTCCTGGCAAGTTGACCACCTGAACGAGAAGATTCCTTGAGGTTTTTCAGGTTTGCTGCCACCTATGCCTGACTTTAGAGAATCTTCCATCCAATGTAAGCTTCTTTTAGTCATGGGCTCTTACTGATACCTATGTTGCTCCAAGGGGAAGCTTCCTCCTTTAGGAAGCTTCATCAGGTCTTCAGGTGAAACTTCACTTGAAGGTTGCTTGTGCATCAAGCCTTCCTATGCTGATTGTTGATCTCGCCATGCTATCGCATCAGGACCGTTGATCAGGATCCACCTAAAGCTTGCACCAGATTGACCCATGAAGATCCAAGGGCTTGGCCTTCCTGCATGATTGAGGTGATGCTGTTCAGGCCTCTATTCAGGGTGCATGCTGCTTGTTGAGTCATCAGAAGCCCCTCTTGACTTGAGTGCCTATGCAGCACTATGGAGGTCTGTGCTTCCAGAAAGCATGCGCTCTACATGCGCATGTTTGTCCACGAAGCTCCTTTCACACCCTTTAAGGCTGCTCTCAAGAGAAAAATTGGAACTTCTCTGTCAAGATTCTCAGCCGTGCCGCACGCGCTACATTAACGGAAAAATCCGTAAAATCCTCTCGGAGCCTCTGGTTGGAGTGCCGTCTGCGCCATGCTCAAGCACTTGATAAGCACATTTATTGCTCACTCCAACATAGTCAATGGCTACAATCATTGTCTAATTAACTGACATCTTAAAGCTTTTCACATTGATCTTAGGTAATGCTTGGTGAATCCTTCTTCCATCAATTATTTACGCAACAGTTGCAATCGTGGTCTACATTTGGTGACATGCGTCGATGTCTAGGTTAAAAGAGGGCAAGTGCTACGTCCTTGATGTTCTGGAGTCCCTGAACCTTGGGATTGGGAATATATGGCCCACATGTGCATTAACCTTAGGATTTATACGTAAATCACTTCAGGGGATTTTAGCCACTTGTGGCAACCTCTAGTGTTTTGTTGTTGAAGAATCTGACTACTAGACCACTTTCCACCATGGTTGACATAGGTATCATGAACCATGTTCATGTTTCAATATTGTTTGGTCGACTTCTAAATTACACTAGATCTTTTTTAATTCGCTCTTTGATATTCTTAATTCCCATCAAATTCTCAACTAAGCTTCTCAAAGCACCCACTAACAAAATGACATTTCACGCATTGCTTGGCACCAAGGACGAAACATATGCCCCGTTCTCATTCTTTGCTTTTTCTTATGAGAAGTGTGGACTCACTGGACAATTTTGCTTGTACTATATTTAATTATTATTATAAGTTTTTCAATTGTTATTTAATTATCTTTTGTCTCACACCTCATCCTTGTGAACCACATACTTCATGCTTGACACAACACTTTATGCCAATAAGGTACCTTATCATTTTGATGAAGTAGACAATCCATGTTTTGAATGCATGGATGAAGAAGACATGGTGTCTTTTAAACAAGGTAATATGTATCAAGGAACCATAAAAACACAAGTGTGACATTGATCTACCTTGTAACTCTATCAAAACACAATATGTGATGAGTTCCAAATCATCCTAAAGTGGTGCACATGTAGAAAACTAAGGAAAGGAAATTGAATTTTTTTATTATTTTTTATTGATATACCCCCTTGTCCTTACATGGAAAACCTCTTTGTATAAGTTTTATTTGTTTTTGTTCGGTGGAGTTTACACAAACATTGATCAAGGAATCAACCTCTATTTGGGTTCCCGTGTCCGAAAATGATTTTTTTCACTTTATTTTTCGAGGAAATTGATTTTTAAAATTTTAATTCTTTTCTATGCAGAACCCCCCAATCTTTATGTAATCCACTTTCAAGGCATTTTTGGGACTCTAATCTTAGTCAAGGGATTTGTTTTGCATTGGAACATGTCAGTCCTCTCAATAGCAGGGCATGGAATGTTTTTTTTTCCAGCATACGGATTCTCGAATCCCGTCAAAATCTTGCCACACACAAAGGAAACCATTTCAAACCCCTCTAGGAAGGGGTTTGTGATTGAATGCACCCAAAATCATGATTTGAAGACCTTAGAGGCTCTTTAGGATGTTGCAGCCTAATCGCATTTTTTACCCGCTCGGCGCTAGCGAAATCGGATGTGCACACGTGGCATTTCGAGCGCGTCGTTAGTACATGCAATCTTCTGCTAAAAATGGATTCAGCCGATTTCCTTCCGAGCGATTAGACAGCTGCAGACTTTTCGCAAATTCCTGCGGGTGAACTGGTTTATTGGAACATGGATCATGGTGTTACCATCGCTGCCCGCTTCGCGATGGTACCGAGATGCGCCGAGAGACCCGTTCCCCCCACCACACGCTCCCGCCGCCTCCCGCCAGCGCCCACGCAGGAATTCTGGAGGCCTACGTTCCTCGCAGCCATCCAGAATGTTCGGAAGCTGCAACACGACAAAATGTCGAGGTGTCAGGGCTGTGATCAGCGAGGGGCCGCGCTTTAATCGATGTCGTTCACGACCTTTCGGTTTTGTTTTTTCGGGGCCCAACGGGTGGGCTACGTTAGCACCGAAGCAAGCCCTGCGTTTGAGCTTGGCTCCAAAGGGAGAGCAATGAGGTGGAAAGGAATAATGGCTTGGATGTCTTCAACAAAGTTTAAATTATTAATAAATTTTAAATTAAATTTTATTGAAAAATCAAACTCTAGCGCAGTAAAAAAAATCAGCCTTGAAGGACTTAAAGGCAAATCATTTCCTCTTTTAATGAAGAAAAGGGACGAGACATACAAGAGATGTTTTCGGGGTTCCTCTTGGAATAATTAAAATATATTTGTTAATGGGGAAGCGTAGGGGTTTGCCCGATGTTCTTGCCATATGAGGTGAAAAAGCGTAACGTGAATAAGGAACGAGACATCAAAGGGTCCACAAAGCATTTCAATGGTAATTGAGGATATATCCATAAGAGGCTGAGTTAAGTGCAATGTAGACGATCGGTGAGGGCATGTGATCTTGAATAGAAAAGGAAGGAGTGTTCAATGGTCTCGTCTTGTCCGCAAGAAGGACAAAGTTCGCAGACCTAGGTTCACAAATTGGCTAC
>SZWC01035742.1:1690-16665 GCA_023375785.1 Penium margaritaceum | reverse complement strand
CAACGATTCAGGTCCAAAAGGGGCATTTGGAAACAAAGCAGTAAAGTACAACTTCCAACTAACATCATGGACATTGAAAGCAAGACCAAGTAAGAGAGAATTTGTTCGCGATATACTATAAAAAAAGTGATCTTTTATTTTTCATACTATGAAAATAATTTTGTAGAGTGAGACCATTGCATTAAATTTCGATTTAAAATAACTTTTTTCTTAATAGAAGCAAAGCTCATGATGATTTCATGATGAAATCATTATGGTACAATTTACTTATGCATTTACTAGGTCACATGAAAGCCATGAAATGTTAGTTTTGCATAAAACATTAATACGTCATTATAAGACCAATCTGTGAAAAATCTTCAAATAATTCTTTTCTATGAATCCATTAAAACTACCTCATATTCAAAATAACTCAATATATAAAAAAATAAACTTAATTAGGATTCCTTTGGGCTTTTATGTTGGAAAAATCAACTGTCCTTCAAATCTAGTGCTAAAATTTCTATGGAATGTATTCCTTCAAAAGTTTGTTCTTAATAACTCTATAATCAATATTATATATTTTGATTTTTTGAAAATTAATTCTCAATAATCTAGCATTCATGATAGAAGAGGCATGAGATATAACAAAAACGTAATCAAATTAAAGATATTTTCGGATAACTCTGATACAATTACATAAAACACCCCATGTTATTGAATACACTTAAATGTAAAACAAATTGAAAATCAATGAAAGGATGATATCATTTACATTTAAATTTCAAGGATTCTCATCCATAACAGTTGTATTAAAAAATAATAATTACAAAAAAAATTCATATCACTTTTCATGAAATATTTTGTCATGGTAAAACCTATGCCAATTTCAATACTATTTTATGTAATATTTATACATTTTGCGAAAGATTTTGCACATTTAATTTGATCACTTGTATCTAAGTTTAAAAGGCCTTAATAACCTATTGCTAAAAAATAAGGACATAAATAATTGCCAAAACATGGATAGAGTCAAAGGCATTGAAACATGCATTAATTATTTATTTTATTCATTTTATATCCATGGTTATAGTTTTTCCTTACAAAAAAATTTATTAATCTGTTGATATGTATAAGAAAAACTCATTCAAACCTAAATTAGAAAATTTCCCCCATTGAAGTTAATAAGTGTTATTGTATGTTTATTTTTCTTATTAAAATCGAATCAATGTGAAAGATGTTTTTTCACATCCATGTTTAGGAGTTTTTAATAATTAAATATATAGTTTTTAATTGAAAAATTAAAATTTTTTATGAAATATTGTTCGAATATTTTGACTCTAAATATATCTAACACATTATAATTCATTATTTCACCTCCATAAAAGTTTTTTTCTAATTCAATGGGTGAAACTAAGTTACATATTACTTTTATAAAATTGATGATGAATTATGTTATTTTGTCTTTACATATATATATATACGTGTTTGTATTATTTGTTTTAAATAATATTTTTGTTCTAGAAAAATAATTTTTGACATAAATTCATGAGAAAATTTATGGATTAAATGATAAAAATCATTAGAAAATTTATAGTTTGTTAAAAACTTAAGAGATATGACTTATAAAACATTTAAAATTTATATATGCGTATTATTTCATTTTTTGTTTTTTATTCTCAACTAAAAATAAGGATTAACAAATAATGATAATAATATTTATAAATTAAAATAATATGATTCGATATATTTTTTATAATGCTTCTTTCATGATTTCAAGATCTCATCCTTTTTCCTCTAGTCGAGTTTTGCATTATTCGCATGTTATCTCAATTTCTAAAAAACATAAAATTCAAAACATGTTTTTGAAAAATTGACCGATTTATTGTGGAGTTACATATTCTTTATTATGTAAATTTAATGATTTTTTGTTAAAATAACCTCTTCTCTGTTCTCTATCTAACGAGAGTTGACAAGGCTCCTTTATTAAGATAGAAAAACGTTTCAGCATCATGAATTTACGACCTTATCTTCACTCAAATTCTAACCTGTTCGTCGTTGTCTTCCCTGACCTGCACGCAGCCGTATGACTCGTTTATACCTTTCTCCATCTTCTTACATTGAGAAGCCCTCATGTGACCCGAAAGTTATCGTACCCCTTTGAATGTCTGCTCTATTTCATCTGACGCAGTTTGTCGGCTTTCGAAGCGCCGGAACTAGTTCTAGGCAGCGCAAAATAGTTGTGCAGGCTCTAGGCGACGGAAATAGTTTTCAAGGCATTCTAGTTAGAGGCATTAGTTGGCGAAGTCGTGCGAGCTGAAGCAATTGACCCTTTTCTTTTTGAGTGAGGTCGGAGAGAAGCGTTGACACTCACATGTAGTCCCGCACGGATCGCCCGTAGTAATTGCACAATCCGAGAAAAACGTGAATTTCTCGATTATTGGTCGGCATTGGCCAATCAGTGTCTGCTGCCACTTTTTTCCGATCCATGGTGATCCATCCGCCATTGATGACGTGACCCAAAAACTCGATCAAACGACGACCAGAGTTGCATTTCGAGAGTTCTCGGAAAATTTTATCTCTTTGTAAGACTTTGAGAATTTTTTGGAGATGTCCATCGTGCAACTCCGAGATGGGTCTCTACACCGGAATGTTGTCGAGGTACTCAACGATAAAATCATCGAAGTACGGATGGAAAATGTTGCTCATGGCTGCCAAAAACTGAGGTCAAAGCAAAGCATCCACACACACACACACACGCACACACACACATGCATACACATGTATAGACACAGACATGCGCATGCGACACACATGCACGTGTGCACGCGAGCACGCACGCATGCACGCATGCACGCACGCATGCATGCACGCTTGAACGGCATGACTATGAAATCAAGGTGCCCAAAGCGAGTTCGGAAGGCCGTTTTCTTGATGTTGGCGTCCGCCAGGCGTATCTGGTGATATCCTCTATGTAAGTCAATTTTGCTGAAAATTCGAGCCCCTCGGAGCTGGTCAAAAATTTCGTGAGCTCGGGGAAGACGGTAGCGGTTCTTGATGGTAGCGTTGTTCAACGCCCCACAAACCACGTACATCTGCATCTCACCAGTTTTCTTTTTAACAAATAGTACTTGTGCGACGTATGGTGACATGGAGGGGTGGATGAAACCTTGATCGAGCATCTCGTTGAGCTGCTTTTCCAACTCGGTCGGTTGTGATCGCTCATTTGATAGGCCCCTCGGACAAAAGGTCTGCTGCCCAGCTTCAGCTCGATGCAATGGTCGATGTCCCGCCGAGGAGGTAAAGTCTTTGGGAGTTCATCAGGGAAGACGTTCACAAATTCCTAGACTGGGGTGCGAACTCTTCGCGTACCATCGTGAACTAAGTTGATGCCGATGAGGATGATGAGGCCGATGATGAGTAAGCTACTGCCAATCCTGTTTCTCCCATTGGCTCGAGATATATGAGCCACGCACGAGCTCCTCGTGGAATGCAGTGCTTGGCCACGTTAAGTGGTATCGGATGCACATGTTGTCACTCTTCGACTTCCGCGGCTTCCTCTGCTCCTTCCACCTTCGTTGCTTGCACAATCGGCCTCAGTCCCACACACGGAAGTTGTCGTTTGGCTCCGTCGATTTCCACGTAGACGTCGCTAGTTTTCTAGTCGACCTGCGGATTGTGTCGGCACAGGAAATCTCATCCAAGGATGATTTTGTAATCGTTCATTGGACAAGACCTCCAGACAGTTACATCGCGTAGATCCCCCACTTGTAGTCATAGAAGTTCTTGAAGTCTCCGTATTTGTAGTCTCCCGTCGACGGTTGTTCCTTCAAACACCCCTGGTTTGATTTGCAAACCCAACTTCCAAACCGTTTTGTTGCTTATGAAGTTGTGTGAATCTCCTCCATCCAACAGTGCCGGTACCGTTCTCCGACTTCTGCATCCTCGAGGCTGAATTCTTAGAAGTATCACCAATTGGTTGTCCTCGTGTCCCTTGTCGAATTTTGCAGTCTCAGAAACCATGTGCCTCGATGTAGACCGTTCAGATGGGCAATCGCTCGGCGCACATCGCTCCTCACGGTCAAAAGTTTTGCCTTTTACTCCTACCCTCTGTTGTTTCCCAACTCGTTTTTGTACGACTTCCATCCCTTTTTGGCCTGTTGCTTGCTCCAACAATTGCGAGCAATGTTCCCAAATTTTGCGCAGTTGTAGCACGTGCACGTATCTCTTTTATCAACAGCGTCCATATCCATCGGAGTCGAGGAGTCCATTGACTGGTTTTTCCAATTTCCATGTGGTTAGGAGGTTGCCAGCCATAGGATTCCTGGATCCGAGCGTTGTAATCAGCGCTGGTGATCCTTCCTCCTACTGCGATCATCCGCGGCAAGTCGTTCTCGATGCCGAAGATAGCGATTGCCCACCAGCTATCTCGCTTCAGGCTATTGCTGTAGTGAAAATAGAGATTGTCGGGGGCGATGTTTGGTCCAGTGATGATCTCGCAAAATCTCCGCGTGTACTCCACCATGCTGGACTGCTCACGTAGACGCTGGAGCTTGTACCGTGCGTCGGACTTCTTATTCTGTCGTCCAAAGCGTGCGAGCATTGTACGCAAAAATTTGTTCTAGTTGATCGGTGACGTCACCGCGTCTTGTCACTATGGGTTGATCCACTCCAAGAATAGGATGCCTACGGTCAGTGATGTGAGACGTTCTCCATTGACCATCGATGAGGTTCCATGGGTCTTCTGTTGTCGTTGGATGATCTTTAGGTCGGACCACCTACTTAGCGTCGTGCCACACAAAAGCGCGGCCACGAGGTCAATTTTCGTTTGATCATCGTTTATCCCAGCAGTGGTGAAGTACACCTCCATACTCTTGAACCACATCGGAACCATTGGTCCTTTTGAGTTTGCATGATCCAACGGTTCCGGTCAGGGCCGGACAAATTTTGGATTCACTTGAGAGATGTGAATTTATTTTGATGAGCACTGCTTCACGTGCACTTGTGTTGCAAAGAGCCTCGATCGCGGCGTTCAGTTGTTGGAAAAGGTGGTTGTTGATTCCCTCAAGTGTGGAGAGACTGATTGCCAGTACCTCGTTGATCCACGCCAATCGTCCAGTGCTACCTCACGTCCCTCTTGTCGTCGTTGAGGGTGTCGGTTGGGACGCCTGGTTCATCGCCTTTGCGTCCGTGACCGGATTGGTCGCCTAAACCGTAGAGGTAGTTCTAACTGTCGCAAAGCCTGCCACACCAACATTCATTGTCGTTTCAAGGTTCACATGCATTGGCACGTTTTGCTCCTTCATCGCCGAAGTCCTCGGTGAAGACTCGCTGATAATCATCGGTTGTGCTCGTTCGCCTCACGTCATAGTCCTGAAATCTACGAAGTCTTGACGTGCGAGATGCGCTGACGGCTTGAGCGAGGTAGTCCTCCGGATGGGTAAAGTAGTCGAATGCCTCTCCAGCACTGTTGCTCTCAGATACGAAGTGTTACGCCCAAGGGAACATAGATGGTACACCGGTAACATTTGCGAGGCAAAACACTATTTGGAATTTGGGACACTTGAACAATTTGTAGTTGGCGGTAAGGGTACTTCGATGACTAGGGTCGAAATGATCGAACATATATATGCAAGTGTCGAGTTACGAGTGAAGCATAGTCGGGGCCGTTGGGTCACTTGTCCAACGATGTGTGCGGAGTCGCGTAGTGAGTGGTCGGATTCGAGAAGGTCCGCCGAGAAGTCGGGAGTCTTCGAGAATCGTCGGTGAAGATGCGAGATGCATCTTTATAAATGCAGATTCGTCTCGGCGCGTCGAGATGTCGACCGAAATATCGTGATACTTCTATTCGCAGGTTTGCGAGAGTGCTCGAAACTGTCGGAAGGTTCGAGAATATCCACTTAGGGCATGGAAGTTAACCTGTATGTCCTCGACCATCGGAGTGAATATCGCGCTCTCCGCGACGCGATGGGCTGTTTTTGTGAAAACGGAAGTACCCATTCGGGAAGATAGGGAATTGTGTAAGTCCCGTACGTAATATATAAAATGCCGAGAATGAGAACGAGGCAGAAGTCAGGTCTTTGACGTTCAAGACGAGGGACGCGTGCAAGGTCACGCCATGAGTGGTGGTTTCAAAAACTCCGCCGAGAAGTGCGAGGGCTTTGAGAATATCTCGATGCTTCTTTAGAAAAGTCGACTGTCGTCGAGAAATCGACCAAACGATACCAAAACATCAATTCCTTTTGCGACACTTCTTTCGACCATTTTGGAAAGTGGTCAAAGTTTTTGGAAACTTTAGACTGGGACATCAGAGGTTGGGGCAGTTGGCTAGTATGTCCTCGACCAAACGGCGGCAAAATCTAGTCGTAAGTAGTTAATGACATGATTCTTGTCACACAACTAGGGTTACATAATCAAAGTATTATTCACGCGGTTGCCTTCCACCGCTGACTTCTCCATGTGTGGGAGAAAACATGACTGATATTTCCAACAAAACAAGCAACGATGAAGCAAGCAACGGATTGACGTCGCATCGACGACATGTTTACCACTGGCCATCACGTTCTTCTTTGCTTGGTGAACATCAAGCTATGTGGAAAAAAATTTGGAAAACTTGGACCTCACTGGTTATGACCGTTGTAGATCAAGCGAATGCAAATCCTTGTGTTGTCGCTAGAATTTGCCTACCTGCCACCATAACAATCCATATGATCTTCCACGCAAGCAATCTCAAGCACTACCAGGGCCCCATTAAAAGGCGATGCTCCTCCATCCCCCATTCAATTGTACGGGATAAAGAGTGCGTGATTTGGGGCATACTTGGACACCAACACATCCATAAATGTGTGGAAGCTTCCTAGCGATGTTGCCGCTGACTAGGCGTCAGTGCCTAGTCAGACGGTGAAGACAGTCACAAGTTGTGCACATAGCGGCAAGGGTCTGGTTAGGGGACACAAGGCAAAGTGTCAGAATACTTCAATAGAATTTGGAGAGAGAGATGAGAAATAAGAGTTCAATGGCATCAGTACCTGCCGTGGCGCACGGCGGGTGTCGCACGCGGCAGTGCAAGGTCTATCCTAAAACCGGCCCAAAACCATTATTTTGGTCGTAACTCAGCGTAGACAAGTCAGAACGCTACGTCGTCTGAACCTACACATGCAGAATCTCAAGCTGGACGCTACGACTGGTCACATGCATGCATCCGACAACAAACGGTGGACACATAATGCAAAGACATGCAAATTAGGCCCACAGCCAGTCCACCGATAAAATCCTACAAGCTGCAGAAAAACTGCAGAAGGTACCCGACAGCATCCAGGACTCTGGGGCGACCATCAATCAGCTCCGAGCAGGTAGTCCACCACCAGATGACGCCTCGGTGCCACTGGGTCCGCATCAGGGATCTGCACGAGCATGGACACGGCCGAGTGGTCACAGTAAACTGTACAGGTCGACAGGAACGTCACAAATCACAACACTCTCCCATGATCCGATGGTACGCATGTCCATACACGTGCAGCACTGAAACGAGTGCAAAAACAGTCGTGACACAGACACAGACACACCCTGTACTCGACCACTCTCACACAAGGGGCGAAGCCCAACGGAATGAATGGCCACCAGAAACTTCCCGCACGCCAGTGCCTTCGCCGAGAAGTCAGCACGCTGCATGTCAGTGCCGACCCATACGACGGAGATCACGTGTCGCTCCACCAAATCACGCATGAAGTGATGCTCAACCGCAATGTGCTTCGTGCGAGGACGAAAGACACCGAAGTTCTCCGCATTGGCAAGAGCACTCTGGTTGTCACAACGAAGCACAATGGCGGGCACCGACTGACCCAGCTCAAGGAACAGGCACTGCAGCCACACTGCCTCAGCAGCCCCTACACCCAGAGCAACATACTCTGCCTCCGACGAGCTACGTGCGATGCAGCCCTACTTCCCACTGCACCAGGACACAACGGTACCACCGAGCAGGAACACGTAACCGGTGCGAATGCGTCCATCTGGGCTCTTGGCCCAGTCGCTATCGGTGTAGCCGTCAAGAACCACCAAACACTGCCGACGAAAGCAGAGTCTGAGGTACGGCATGAAAACCACATACCGTACAACTTGCACAGCCTTCTGGAGGACTCCAGCACGTGTAGCCAATGAAAACTATGCAAGGAGGTTGACGGCAAAGGCGATGGATGGACGTGTGGTAGTGGCAAGGTACATCAGAGATCTGATGAGGCAGAGGTACAAGGTCACATCCACTGTCTCCCCCAGCTGTGTGGGATCGTCCACCTTCAGGGTGTCCTTCCCGTCAGGTGTGAAAGGTGTGGAGGCCGTTGGCACTGCGCCAAGGAGGTCACTTAAGCGCTCCCCCACAACGCGTGCGTATCGGGCCTGATGCAACAGAAGTGTCCGGCGTCTACGGTCTCGTACAATATCCATGCCAAGAAACACCGCTGCAAGACCAAGGTCCTTCACCCTATAGGCAGTCTGGAGGACCACCTTGGCCTCCTTCACGGCCTCCATGGAGGGAGAGGTGATCAGGAGGTCGTCCACATAGACCAGGATGAGATGAACCGCTCAGGCGCCTGTCGGATGAAAACAGAGGGATCTGCCTCGCTCTGTACATATCCTACACGAGTCAGAGTGCCTGTGATCTCCGAATTCCAACACCGAGGAGAATGTTTGAGTCCGTACAAGGACTTGCGCAAGCGCCAGACCTTGTCACCGTCCTCAAAGCCTGGTGGCTGGGCCACGTAAATATCCTCATCCAGAGAGCCATGGAGGAACGCATTGTTCACATCCATCTTGTGTAGTTCCCAGTCATGCTAACCCACCACACCAAACAGAGCGCGAGCTGAGGTCATACGGCCGATTGAGGCAAAGGTGTCAGTGTAATCAACGTCCTCAATCTGAGAGTACTCCTTGACGACCAAGCGAGCCTTTTGGCGTTCCAATGAGCCATCCGGCATCACCTTCTTGCGAAAGACCCACTTGACCTGAATCGCCTTCCTCCCGAGTGGAAGGTCGACTACCTCGTTAACTCCGTGCTCTCGGATAGCACGAAGCTCATCCTCGCAGGCGGCACGCCAGGCGTCGGCATCCTCTTATGGGAGGGCGTCCCTTAGTGTGCCCGGATCAGGCGCCAACGAGGGGGAGCTTTGAGTGGCGAGTGTACACGCCTCAAACCTGGGCTTGATGACCACAAGGTCAGCTGCTACATCACAAGCGGTACAAAACTCGCGAGTGACGAGATCGTGCCCTACAAGACACGCTGGATGTACCTCTGTGTGATCTGTACGGACACTCAGGCCGAGGTCCTTTGTGCCGGGATCGCCACTCGCAACGCTGCGAGTGGAGCACCTGGGTGCGGGACCTGACACTCGCGGGGCTCTGGAGTCCAACAGTCGAAGACGACCACCGGGCTCACGCGAGTAGCATGGGCTCGAATGACTGACCGCAGGCTCAGAGACAAGCACAACCACATCCGGTGAGGACTGAGGCACAGGGGCAGGTGATGTATTGGGAAGAGAGGTTGTTGAACGGATGGGAGACGGAGGACAGGGAGTGGCAGCAGGACCGCCCACGGAGACAGGAGTACCGGTGGACAGAGGGATAGCATCATGGGTGTCTATGGGGCACGAGGGTGTAGGAGAGGAGACAGGCTAGAAGGGAGAGGTCTCTGGGCCGATAGCGATGATCGCCAGGTCATCAAGAGCCGGAGACTTAGAAGTGGAGGGGGCTCGAACGGACACATCAGCCGAACAAGAGGAGCTCGTAAGCTCAAACTCCCCCATCCGTCGAGAAACCTCACACGTAGGAACGTGTGTGACAGACATCGACACAATCAACATCAGATCACAGTAGGTGAGAGACTCAAAGAAGAGAGCGTCGCGAGACTCAACAATGCGACGACGGGCGGGGCCCCAAAAATGCCAAGCCTTCGACCGCGGGGAGATACCAACGAAGGCACAGAAACGGCCCCGCGGAGAGACCTTGGACCACTGCTCATCCTCCGTGTACCATACAGAAGCCACTAAGCCCCAGACACGAGCAAGACGCAGATCGGCACGGTGGCCAAACCAAAGCTCATACAGTGTAACGTGGTCCGAAAGAGGTCCGTGGAGGAGACTGTTCCAGACCCATGTCATGTAGGCGAATCCTTCAAAGGCAATGGATTACGGGAGACCGCAATCAAACCGCATAGCACGAACCGCATCCTCCATGGTGCGGTTCCAGCGCTCAGAGACACTGTTCTGCTGAGGAGTCGCAGGAGCAGAGACCTAGTGAAAAATCCTGTGCTCGGTAAAGAAACTGCCCATGTCGCCAAGAAACTCGCCGCCGCGATCTGAGCGGAAGGTATGTAGCGAGTGGCAAGACTGACGCTCGGCCATCACTAGCCAGAGACGAATCGCGAGAGCGGCATCAATCTTCTGGCACAGGCTTTAGACCCACCGCATCCGAGTGAAGTCATTGGTTAGGGTTAGGTCATATCGGCCCCGATCGGATAAGGACTCGACAGGGCGAGGACCGAGAAGGTCCCGATGGACCAGGTCGAGGAGGCAAAGGGCTCGAGAATGGGAGTGAGGGTAAGTGCAGCGATGCATCTTACCCTGAGCGCAGAACAGACAATCGGTCTTGGGCGGCTTCTCGAAAAAGGCCGCATCAAGACCAAGGGCAGGTTGTGTTCTAATGAGGTTCGACATAGTGTCGGAGCACACATGACACAGACGTCGATGCAGCAGGCGCTGATGCTCAGAAGACAGGACACCAGTAACAAACACACGAGCAGCAGGGAAAGGGGAGCAAGGAGAAGAAGAGATCCGGGGAACACGATACAGATCATCCACAACAGAGGCACGAAGAACAGTAGNGATCGGATAAGGACTCGACAGGGCGAGGACCGAGAAGGTCCCGATGGACCAGGTCGAGGAGGCAAAGGGCTCGAGAATGGGAGTGAGGGTAAGTGCAGCGATGCATCTTACCCTGAGCGCAGAACAGACAATCGGTCTTGGGCGGCTTCTCGAAAAAGGCCGCATCAAGACCAAGGGCAGGTTGTGTTCTAATGAGGTTCGACATAGTGTCGGAGCACACATGACACAGACGTCGATGCAGCAGGCGCTGATGCTCAGAAGACAGGACACCAGTAACAAACACACGAGCAGCAGGGAAAGGGGAGCAAGGAGAAGAAGAGATCCGGGGAACACGATACAGATCATCCACAACAGAGGCACGAAGAACAGTAGTGCGAGTATCAAGAGCAGTCACTATCGCGGAGTCGACAATGTGCTCCACAGAGAGTCCCATCAAAGTGCAGGCATGCATAGAGAGCAAGCTGAGCTCAAGGTCAAGCTGAAAAAGCACGTCGGAGAGATACAAGGGGCCAGACGGACCATCGAAGCATACAACCCCAACACCCTGGCTTGGCAAGGACTGACGAGAGCCTGTGCGAACGGAACGAACACATGCCACGGGACCGAGGACAACGAATTCACTATGACAACATGTCATGTGGTGAGTGGCACCGGAATCGATGATCCAAGTGCCACCAGAATCACGACATGAGGACGTCACGGTGCAACGGGAAATGAAACACTCGGCTGCACATGGGCGCTCGGCAGCAGAGGAGGGAAAACGACGAAGGGTGCACAGGTGAGACTCAGAAATCCAATCTGTACTATCGGGCCCATCATCATCACATGCCAGCTGTGCTCCCCCACACGAGTCATCACAAGAGACGAGAACATATGAACAGTCGGTCTCTGAACCACCTGGCTGTGACGACACACTCGCACCTCCCTGAGAGCGAAGCGCCAAGAGCGGACGAAGCTCGGTGATGGTGCGGTCACGGGAGTCGGGGTCTTCGCTGCTCGCCGGTGGGGAAGCAAGATCTGTTGCGGTCGTGGTCGCCGCGCGACCAGAGGCTTTGTTGTTCGAAGCAGACTGCTATCCGTGTGCAGCCTGAAGACCGTGAGTGATCTGCGCCCAATTGAGTGGCTGTTGGCACTTGGTGTAGCGGTGAGCGCCTCCACAGTTGTAGCAGTGAACAGTGTGTCCACTGCTACTGCCTGATGATTGCTGCTACGGTGCCTGCTGCTGGCCCGAGCCATGCTTCTTCTTTCTCTTCTTCCCCTGTGCTGCTGCTGCCACACCCTGCGTCTGAGTCGGGATAGCTGGGGTGGAAGGGGAAGAGGAGGGCGTGCCAGAGGATGGATAGGTGAACTCCGAGAGAGGCATCAGTGGTGACGCGATGACCGGTGCAGCAAGTGAACTCTCCTGGTGGACGACGGTTACCTCATGAGCGGATGTCACCTAGAGGAAAAGCTGATGCGCCCAAGGAAGAAGCTGAAGGGAGGTGGAGAAAAGGTCGAGCGCGACGTCGCTGTACCTCGTGAAGATGTCGGCATGCTCAAGACGGACTCCGATCATGAGCGTGCAAAGCGCCCACAGCCGTGTCCCTCCTGCGGTCCCAAGGCGCGTGTAGATTCGCATGGCGCGCCGCAAGTAAGCGGTTGCGGGCTTGGCAAGTCCCTGACGAAGGGAGTGGACGGCGCGGATGTGAGCTGCGCGGGTGGCGTGCGTCTCTGTAGCAAGCATGGACAATGCCAGCTCCCCGCCTCGACGTGGGTCAGCACCTGTGCCTGTGCCGGCCTCTCCAAGGAAGGGGCGAAAGTCAACAACAGTCGCGCAAGGCATGACGTAAAGAAGTCCGCGCATCATTCGAGCCGCTGTCAGCACCTGAGCACGGTCCGTAACCTGGTACTGACTGTGGTAGTAGGGCCAAACTCCCTCGGAAGTGGCCCAGACCTAGAAAAGGGTCTCCCAACAGTCAAAGCCATCCTCGCTGACATATCGTGGGGGGCGGTGTCTCGAAGTCCTTCGGTTACCGCTCCATAGGGAGAGCAACCAAAGGATGGGAAAGATGAGGGATGGCGAAGACATCGGGACGAGGAAAGTCACCGAGGTAGGTCTCAGGGAAAGATCGGATCGCCGGGAACGGGGAACTGGAACGCATCTACAACTGGCGAAGACGCTCCTGAAGTACGCGAATCTCCCTCTTAGGAGTGTCATCGTCCATGCCTGGCATATCAGGGTCCTCTTCCAAAGGATGAAGAAGTGAAGGGTCCGGTCTTGCCATTCTCCTCGGTGTAGATGCTGATTGCTGTGCAAAAGGTATGATACCGCCGACTCCCCCGGAGGTGTGCTGTGGGGCCGTAGACTGACTCTGAAGAAGATCAGTGAGCGTGCGGATGGCGTCGGTCTACTCCTGCTATAGGCGACGTATCGCATGTGGCTGACTCCGCAGGTCCGTAATGGCCTGCAAGCGTGGGCTCATGACCCCGGAGGAGGAAGAAGGATCTGGCGGTCCTTTGTCTTTGTCACCGGTCGAAGCCATGTCAGCGCTTAGTATAGGACCGAACGTAAAAAATGCTCCGAACGAGAAACCGTTAGTGTTTCTTGAGGAGTTGAAACGTTCAAAAATTTTGAATTTTTTATCCCAAAATTGCTGACGTGAGCACAACCATTGATGACGTCAGCGTTTCTTACGCTAGTGAAAACACTAGCGTTTTTTTGCTAGCGTTTTTTGTGCCAGCTTTATGCCACTTTTTTTGGAAGGTTACGCGAACTCCGCGTGACCGGTGGGGGTGACCTCGTCATCCCCTCCTCGTGGCTGCGCAGCGGCTGCGCAGGCCAGCGCAGTGCCACGCAGGCCTGCGCAGTGCTGCGTAGTTTCTGCGCAGTAGCTGCAATGCTACTGCTGCGCAGCTGTTGCTTCCGCTGCTGTTGCATCGCTGCTACTGTGCTGTAGTCGCTGCTGCAGCTGTTGCGTTGCTGCTGCTTCCGCTGTTGTTGTTGCGCTGCTGTTGCTGCTCGCGGCTGCTTAATCCGCCACTGCCGCGAGCTGCTGCTGCCGTTGCGTGCTGTAAGTGCTTGCAGCCGCCGCCGCAAGCTGCTACTGCGAGCTGCTACTCCTATTTTTTTTATACAGGGTGGCAGCCATACACGGTTGATGCTGCCACCCTATGGTGCTACTGCTACTGCTTCTGCTGCTGCTGCAGGAGCTAGTTAAATGCCGCAGCTCACCCGATGTGGTGGTGGGGACTGAGTGATGATGTCGTTGTTGAAAAAACGGCTGCAACAAGTCAAAGGATAGGGCGGCGGCGGTGATTCTCATTGCTGCTACCAATGCTGAGTCTCTACGGCGCAGCTCAGCGAGAGGAGTCTCGCTGCTCTGATACCAAGAGAAAATGCGTGGAACCTTCCTAGCGATGTTGCCGCTGACTAGGCGTCAGTGCCTGGTCAGACAATCACCACAGTCACAAGTCGTGCACACAGCGGCAAGGGTCTGGCTAGGGGTCACAAGGCAAATTGTTGGAATGATTCAATAGCATTTGCAGAGAGATGAGAAATGACAGGTCCATGGCATAAGTACATGCCACGGCGCACGGCGGGTTTCGCACGCGGCAGTGCAAGGTCTGTCATAAAACCGGCCCAAAACCACTGTTTTGGCCGTAACTCATCGTAGACAAGTCAGAACGCTACGCCGTCTGAACCTACACGTGCAGAATCTCAAGCCGGACGCTACGACTGGTCACATGCATGCATTCGGCAATAAACGGTGGACACACAATGCAAAGACATGCAAATCGGGCCACGACCAGTCCACCGATAAAATCCTACAAGCTGCAGAAAAATTGCAGAAGGTCTCAAATAGCATCCAGGACTCTGGGGCCACCGTCGATCAGCTCCGAGCAGGTAGTCCACCACCAGACGACGCCTCAGTGCCACCTGGGTCTGCATCAGGGATTTGCACGAGCATGGACACGGCCGAGTGGTCACAGTAAACTGTACAGGTCGACAGGAACTTCACAAATCACAACAACTTGGACACCAACACATCGATAAAACGACCAAATTTCTAGTCAAGTGGCATGGTTACGATGTCGCGCACAACAGCTGGGAGCCTAAGGACAACCTCCAAGAAGATGATCACTTGA
>SZWC01035737.1:0-16672 GCA_023375785.1 Penium margaritaceum | reverse complement strand
GCCGGCCGGCCGGTAGCCAGCGGGTGGCTGGCCACCGGCCAGCCCTCGCGATAGCGAGGGGTGGCTTGCAGCCACCCCCTCGCTATCGCGAGGTGGGAGGGCCGAACTGGCCCTCCCGCTACAGGAGGTTACCTTGACTAACTTTGCTTCCAACTTTTTTTAGCTGTTTTTAACCACGTGGAGAAACCTGTCGCATAAAGAGACTTGTAGGTGCATCATGGTCTTCTTGCAACACGTCTATGGTGCCTCTGATATCATCTATGATACCACACACGCAACTACAACACTTTACGGGCATGACAATTTTGACTGCTTCCACCCAAAATGTTTACTGGAACATTGTCTCTGATTGCTTGTGAACATGCTCCATGAGTATGTGGTTTGCACGCTCAGTCACACGGTCCATATACTTTTCTGCAAGTTGGGTGACCTCGTCCAGGATTCTGCGACACTTGAGCTAGTTGTCAAAGTCATCAGATGTGATCTTGCCACTATCGTCAGTGCAAACCTTCTGACCGTATCCCAACTGCCTCACACTCAACTTGTATAGCAACCACCTGCATCTTTAGACCACAAGTAGACCCATCCTTTCTACTTTTGAACCTCACCCACATCTTGTGTGCATTTACATAAAACAGTTTGTTTGCAAGAGAATAATTCAAGACCCCCTGGGGATTATATTGTCGGACATTAGTTGATGATAAAATAAGAAGTTGTGTTTGACAATGTGTAGGGATCAAATGGTGTTTACAAATCCACTATCACAATTTGCTGCCAGTCCAACTGCAACGTTTGCCTTCTTCTCTCAGCATTCACTCACCTAGTAGCCTAGTTTTTTTAAATGCTGGTATTTCCCTCCTCCATTACCCTTGGTTGATTCCGCACCTTTCCCGTGATAAGAGTTGGTGGTGATGGCGACCTCCTATCCGCTTTCCCCATCATCCCTTCATGGTCCTCCACAAACACCAAGCATTCGTAGACGTCATTGAGAGAAAGCTTTGTTGGTGTGTGGACTTTAGCCTGTCACTCTTTTCAGGACAGGGAGGTTACTTGGGGTGTGGCACCATGCTATAGTCGAGGTTATGCTGATCAAGACTCGCGCACCTGGTAAGATCCAGGGAGGTTACTTGGGGTGTGGCACCAGCGTGACGTGGAGACCCATTGCCTCCATGTGTTGTGTATGACCCATGCATGGTGTGGTCGAGGCCCGGGCACCCGCAAACATTTTCCGGGGTCACGGGGAGACCTTGTTTCACTATGTCTCTTGCATGATATTTCACACGTAGGTGTGTGATTGATTTCTTGCATGGTCCAGACCCGAGCAGTTGGACGGGTGCACCATTGTCCCAAGGAGACCCTGTGCTGTGGTATGCTTGATTGATGCTCACCATGGTTGGTTGCGCGAGCCATGCCTCCTTGCCTTTGCACCCGGAGCTGATAGTGAGCGGCGACTGTACTAGAGATTGTTGGTTTGTGTGGCTTCCATCAGTCACGACTGATGTCGATGCATTATCCATATATCCATGTTGGTGGTATGTGATAGAGGAGGGCGTGATGACATGACGAGCCTCCGGAGTGTCCCGAGACTTCTCCAGCACCTACGACAGCGCCGGCAAGATACGGTCGATGTGTTGTGGCAGCCCTGTTGGCTTCTCCGGAGCGAGGAGAGTTTTCTCAGTGTGTTGAGACCCACACACCAGGTGGATTGTACCAGTGCGACGAGGAGACCTGGTGGCTGTACTAGCGCTTCTGATTTTCAGAAAGCCGTGTGTGATGTCTGGATGTTGATTCCGAGATTGTGTGGCACTACTCCTATTTTCTCTGTGGTCGAGACCCGGGCGCTTGGAGAGCTCTTCCGGTGCCTCCAGGAGACCACCGTTATTATCATTGTGGTGTACGCTGTGTGTTCTCCCCGCTGACTCGTTTGGGTTCAGCGAGGGTGAAGGGGCACGGTGCGGTTAACTGCCGGCGTCCACTCAAGCCCGCTAGGGCTCATTTGTACTCTCTCCTTGTTATTTTGTATTCAGCGTTCTTTTGCACGGGCATGGACGCCCTAAAACGTTTCCAATTTGGTATTAGAGCACAGGGGGGCGTGTGAGGACCAGAAGCAACATTAGTGGGCGGAACGCAAAGAGAACGCACCACGTGACGCCACGCCGACAGTAGTGTGAGGGAGCACAAAACGACTACACGTGAACGCCACAGGGGCGATGAGCCGCGCAAAGCAACATTAGGGACTACGTCGGCAACAATAGTAGCAACAACAGATGTGAGAGCCGCGGCAGCTGTAACGCCACGGAGCACCAGCAGTGGCGGCGGAGCTGCCGCTCATAGCAACAGTAGTAGCGGTGGTAGTAGCAACAGTTATGGCCAGCACTAGCATTCGTAGCAGCTGCACAAGAAGTAGTAGTAGTAGTAGCCATTGTAGTAGTAGCGACAGCAGTAACAAGCGGCAGCCGCGGCATCACCAAGCAGCAACAGCAGCTGCTGTGCAGTTTAGAAGCAGAAGCAGTAGTAGTAGCAGCAACAGTGGTAGCAACATCAAGCAGCACTAACACCTGCTGCGTAGACTAGCAACAGTAGCAACAGCGGCAGAACCAGCAACAACAGCAGCAACCATAGCAACTGCATCCGCCGCTACAGCTGCTGTTACAAGAGAACCACGCAGCCCTCCTCTGAGGGCCCCCGCCCACTTGGAGGGGCCCCCTCGACCCCCATCAGGGGGGCCTCTTCGAGGGGGCCTGACGGTCCCTTTTGCCCGTCTCCCCTCTTCTCGAGGGGGCCCTCGGAGGGCCCCGTCGAGCCCCTCGAGGGGCCCCTCGGAGGGGCCCGTCGGCCCCGTCGGCCAACTGACGGATGGGCCGACGCTGGAGAGGGACAAACCCCCCCCCCTCTGTCTGCCACTCGCTCACTCGCTCACTCACTCGCTCACTCACTCGCTCAGCGATCAAGTGAGCAAGCAGTGAACAGTAGGGAGGGCCGGACAAACCGGATACCCCCCTCCCCTTATTGTCTTCATTGCCCTAGCTTTGGGGCAACCGAGAATAGGGGGTACGAGTTAAGAAAAACATGGAGGGGGTGCACTTGAGAGCGAGTGGTGAAGAGGAAAAAAAACAAGACGGGGGTGAGGGCAAGAAAAGAGAATTCAAAAAAAGGAGGGGAAAGATAGTTTCAATCAATCATGCGGGACCACAGCATAGCCTGGAATCTCACCACCACCAATAACAATACCTACCTCAGTAGCAACAGCATCTTCCGTAGTAGTATCGGATGTGGCGGTCCAATGGCGACGACAGCTTAGTGCAGAGCGGTTGTTACAGCGCTTCCTGTTTTGCATTCCCAGCCGAAATCTGACTGTGTTGTCGGCGGCAATCTCCGCTGCGAGACGTGTCCTGGATCGACGTCTCTCTAGGGCGTGTGGATTAGTGCACGCACTTCACTCCATAGGATTGACTACGGATTCGAGTCTTTCCATCTCCGAGGGCTGGGTCGTCTACCGTTTGGGGCAACAGCCACACCTGCAGCTGCCATCCCTTCTATTCTTGCAACAGTCTTTGCTCTATTAGTGGCAGCACTATTAGTAGCCGCAACTAGTCAAACTCTAGTCTCCGGGCATGCTGTGGTAGTACAGCTTGTCTCGTCAGGTCACGTTTGGTGGCCCCGACGCTGTGACCTCCAAGAGTGACAGTACCTACTGGCCTCATACTCTCCCGCGGCTTGTTGTTTACCACCGGGAGTAGGTGCCCTCGGCACTTATGTATTTCCTGGCGCATGAGATGAGTGCACAGACATCTGAGCAGGCGCCATGCGTGTTCGCCTGCTATTACTGTGGTCATGCACGGCATGGTTGGCATCGCTACAAGATGTGCCCTCGTGGCTGGTATTCACATTGGCTTCAGCCTCGTTCGAGCATGCATCCTCCACATTACCCCGATCTGCCAGCGTTGGTCGATCCCATAGCTGGACTTCTGGCGACCAAGATTTGCCAAGATCCACGGCCTGCGGTAGATGGTGCAGCGGCTTTGTAACCTCGTCGTAACTGAGCGTGCTTTTGCTACTAGTTTGTCGACGGCCTCCGACCACATCACCTTCATTTGCTTTTTCTTCCTCATTTGATGGTGTCCCTTCAGCTTCACCTGTCGGCCTAGCCTAGGCTGCCACCATCCTCTCGATCCTCCACTCTCCCGTTACGACAACACCACCATGCAATGACATGCCTTCATGTAGTCGTTGCAGTCGTGTTTCCCCACGGCGCCGGCGACAGCGCTCCGCACGCTGTGCTCGCGCCACTTTGGATACGTCCTCCACCTCCTTGACTTCCGTTGATGTACTTGCCGAGGGGGAGTGTGGTCACAGCGCATTGCCTGTTGTGATCGTAGCGACAGGATCCGCACTCGCGCCGGGCCGTAGTGCTCGAGTGTCAGTTTAGGCAAACTCAGATGGTACAGTGATAGCGCACGACGTGGAGTCTGATCCGGACATGGCGTCCATGGTGGAGACTTGCCTGTCATCGTCCTGGCCCGATCCAGATCTTCCACAGCAATAGGTGACATCAGGAGGACCACACGCACGGTGTCCCCGGGTGGTGGCACTCGCAGCTCTGACCACTAGGGGCCTGGCGATGGCACAGGAGTCCCGTACAAATTGGGATGCGTCTACCGGAGTTTTGGGGGAGAGTGTGCAGCAGACCCACACCAGTCCGGCGGATGTTGGAGTACTTGGGATGTGCATGTCATCAAGTTCGACATCTATGCTCGGCTAGGAGCCGGAAATTCTGTAGCAGCAAGTTGCATCAGGAGGAGTGCAAGTGTCGAGTGCCTGGGCGTTGCCACTCGCGACACCGACCAATAGCGACCTGGTGGTGGCATAGGAGTCCAGTACAGATCAGGATGCCCCATACGGATTTCCCGGGGCGTTGGCGCACGCGACTTACTCAAGCCAGACAGCGGTCGTAGTGCATGAGCAGAGTCGGCTAGTTGTTCTTTTAGAGGTTGAGGCATTCTTGAGAGAAGCAGTTTTGAGAGATGTCACTAGGACATGTGCTACAACATACACAGCAGGCTCCAACGTGTCATCTGTGCCACCTCAGGACCAGCTTCAGCGTGAGGAGCCATCGATGTTCCCAAGGTCTACAGGTTCCCATACACACGATGGAACAATGACACACATGATGGAGTCAGACGCTCGTCCTCACTCCATTATGGAGCAGGTGGGAGCGACCAGCCTTCCCGGCGAGATAGTGCGCAAGTGCCAGCTGCGCTTGTTGGTCGCCTTGACGGGCATTGTCGAACCTGAGTCCTGCGCACCTGTGTACACTACAGCGGGAGTCTAGGACTCTGGAACAGATCTGTACACACGGATGGTTTCATCTCGTCAGCAAGAGTTGAGTTCTACCCTTTCGTGTTCACTTGATGGTGACACTACTGATCACATCGACACTGAGAGTGACAGTACCTACACGGACGACATTTCCACATGCTTGACGGAGTTCGAAGACTCCTCCTTCTCCTTCTCTCTCGGCATGCAACCGCTCACTCATCGTATGACATACACGAGTTGTGGTGTGGATGTGACACCTACAGCTGCATCCGATGTTCTAGTGCGAGTCTAGTTGAACCCCAGGAGGATGCAGCAGCACTGGCTCCATCGTCTTAAGCAGCATAGATGCAGATAGAGTTGTACTTGCAAGTTTTGTAGTTTGTATGTACAACATCTAGTGAGGCAGAGTTAATGCTACGCGAGGCAGACGTGGGCCAACTCCACATGTCTGAGGCAGATTACGCTGACCTGTCAGAGCGTGTAGTGATGCTCCAACGGGAGATGATTGCAGCATGTGAATGATTCTCAGAGGAGGGGAGCATAACTATTATCGGCATGAGACTTCCGCCACAAGCATCTGGCACACCGATACTCGCGGAGGATACTATAGCAGCTCTGAGTATGGCATTTGACGAAGACACTACCATAGGAGAGCTGAGCGTGCCTTCAGTTTCCTCCATTGTCAAACCTGTTGACTCCGTCATCGCTCCTCCTTGTGCGGCTGCCATCATGCACCTTAATCCACCTAACTCAGCTGCTCCATCGTCACCTTCATCCATGGGTAGTGATCCGGTTTGTTGCTCCAACCATCTTCTTTGGCCGTACACTCCTGTGCCTCAGGGTGCTCTATCCCACGTCGGAGGCCAGCTCTGCCATTTCATCCACGCTCGCATGGTGCTCGCCCATTCCCTATCCTCGAGCATACACAGGTGCATCGTGGTAGAGTGGATAGGGGAGAGAATGTGAGTTGGGACTCTTGGGAGTCACGCGAGGACTGGTACATTATAGGTGATGGAGTTGCGACGTGAGGAGTCGTAGCCGAAGACACCACTTTGTCTTTGAGGGAGGGAGCCGACTCATACATGACAAGGGAGCTATCTCTACATGATGCAGAGACCAAATGATTCATCGCAGAGGATATGTTCACCTACGGCATCAGCATCTCCGTCGAGGACATCACCACCAGGTTCATCTACCTAAGGAGAGTGTTATGTGGACCTCGACCTGACGCGACGTTATAGGAGATGCATGGCGAGGGGTCCATACTTTGCTATGAGCATACTACAGCCACACTCTGTTGGTCGAGGCCCAGACACCTGGTCAGTTGCACCAGTGTCACGAGGAGAGCATGGGGTCCTGTGTCTTGGTGTGTGGCCATACTCCGTTTGGCATGTGCATGCCAGCTGGTTTGCTCATAGTGGTCGAGACCCGGACACGTGGTGAGGTGCACCTGTGTTACGAGGAGACCCTCTATGATCCTATGTATTCATTGATGATGCTATTGTGGTTGGCACACAGACACTTGTTGGATTGCTCTTTGCAGTCGAGACCCGGGCACGGGTACTGTCAATGTCACGAGGAGACCATTTTGTCGTCTGGCATGTGTATGATGTGCATTACACTGGTTTGTGTGCGTGTGCATCACTCCTCTCATGGTCGAGACCCAGACACTTCGTGGGATGTGCCTTTGTCTAGGGAGACCTTACATGGGTAGCATAGGAGTGTGTGTGTGGTTGACAGGTGCAGATTTTGGTTTGGTATACGTTGTTGTTCCGTGCCTTCATTCCTTTGTTCTGGCGTGGACGGTTATTTCAGCCAGGGGGAGTGTTGGTTTGTGTGGCTTCCACCAGTCACAACTGATGCCGATGCATTACCCATATACCTACGTTGGCAGTACATGATAGAGGAGGGCATGACGACATGACAAGCCTCCGGAGTGTCCCGTGACTTCTCCAGCACTTACGACAGTGCCAACGAGATGCAGTCAATGCGTTCTAGCAGCCCTGTTGGCTTCTCCAGAGCTAGGAGAGTTTTCTCGGTGGACTGAGACCCGCGCACCCGGTGGATTGTACCAGTGCGACGAGGAGACCCGGTGGCAATACTAGCCCTTCAAATGTTCGGAAAGCCGTGTGTGATGTCTGGACATTGGTTTCAATATTTTCTGGCACTTCTCCTATTTTCTCGGTCGTCAAGACCCGGGCGCTTGATTAGCTGTTCTGGTGCCTCAAGGAGCCCACCGTTATTGTTATTTTGGTGTACGTAGTGTGTTCTCCCCGCTGACTCGTTTGGGTTCAGCGGGGGTGACGGGGTCCGGTATGGCTAGCTGCCGGCGCCCCTACTTAAGCCCGCTAGGGGCTCATTTGTATTCTCTCCTTGTTCTTTTGTATTCAGTGTTCCAGACTTAGCCGAATTCTTGTCATCTTGCATCGCACTCACATACAGAGCTCATGTTCGTATTTGCATGGGCCTGGACGCCCTAAAATATTTCCAATCGAGATCGTGATGACCCGACGGGACTCCAAATCGTCAAGGGACCTATCCAGCAGCTATGACATGATAGATCCCTGATGCGGATCCAGGAGACACCGCCGCGATGACAGGTGGTGGACCACCCACGCCGAGCTGACCAACGACTACCCCAACGTCCTCGATGTTGTCTCAGGCATTCTGTTGTTTTTCCACAGCCTGTAGGATTTTATTGGTGGATTGGACGTGGGCCCGATTTTCATGCTTTACATTGTTTGTCCACCATTTGATGCCGGATGCATGCATGTGACCACTCGTAGCGTCTGGCCTAAGATCTTGCATGTTTAGGTTCAGACGTCGTACTGTTCTGATTTGTGTGCAGAGAGTTATGGCCAAAGCAGTGTTTTTGGGTCGGTTTTAGGACAGATCTTGCACTGTAGCGTGCGACACCCGTCGTGCGCCGTGGTAGGTATTCATGTTGTGGACCTGTCATCTGTTATCTCTCTCTCTGCATGTGTTAATTTATGGAAGCACACTTGACATTGTGTTCGTGTTGTCTAGCCAAATCCTTGCCGTTTCGCATCCAACTTGTGTTGACGCCGCGAGTTGGCTGAGAGCGAATGCCCAGCCAGTGGCAAATGTACTAGGAAGCTTCATGGAATATTCTCTAGCATGTCACCATGCTACTCGTGAATAATGACTAGAGGAGTGAAGTTACAAGGAATGCTCAAGGATGGTTAGCATGGGTTGATAATCCTTGATATGAAATTTTGAGCAAGCTGGTAAGCGATGTATTTCACCATGTTAATGTAAATCTTTTGTTGGTTTGTGTGGTTTCCACCCTTCACGACCAACGCCGATGGATTACACATATACCCATGTTGGTGATATATAGTAGAGGAGGGCGTGACGACAAGACTGTTGGTGTGTGGACTTTGGCCTGACACCCTTTTGAGGACAGCGAGGTTACTTGGGGTGTGGCACGATCCTATGGTCGAGATTATGCTGGTCGAGACCCACGCACCTAGTGATTTTCACCGGTGTGATGTTGAGACCCATTGCCTCCATGTGTTGTGTATGATCCATGCAAGGTTATGCTGGTCGAGACCCGCGCACCTGTTGAGTTCTACCGGTGTGACGTGGAGGCCCATTGCCTACATGTGTTATGTATGATCCATGCATGATGTGGTCGAGACCCGGACACCTGGAGATATTATCCGGGGTGACGAGGAGACCTAGTTCCTCTGTCTCTCTTGCATGATGTTTGACACGTAGGTGTGTGATTGACTTCGTGCATGGTCAAGACCCGGGCATTTGGTGGGATGCACCATTCTCACGAGGAGACCCTGTGCTGTGGTATGCTTGATCAGTGCTCAGTATGATTGGTTTCCCGAGCCGCAATCTCTTGCCTTCGCTCCGACATCGTTATGTTGACAGTTGTGTCAGCCAGGGGGAGAGCAACGGTACACGAGAGCACGACGACATGGTCCTGGATGCGGACCCTAGAGACACCGACGCGTCGATAAGTAGTGGACCACCCACTCGGAGCTGATCGACGACTGCCCCAGCGTCATGGATGCTGTCTCGGACTTCCTATAGGTTTTTTGTAGCCTATCCTTGATGCTGATGCAGCTTGCACCGGAGCAGCGACGCGTGGTGCCTCCATCTACCAACAGCTGCCAGAGAGCTGCCACGACGCCCTGGGTGCTTGCCGGGGTGCTTTGCGTTTTTTCTATGGACTGGCTCTTGTGCCCGATTAGCATGTTTTGCGTTTTCTGTCCACGGATCGGTGCCAGACTTGTGCGTGTGACCAGTTGTAGCGTCTGGCTTGAGAATCTGCATCTCTAGGTTCAGACGGTGTAGCGTTCTGATTTGTCTACGCAGAGTTACAACCAAAACAATGTTCTTGGGCCGGTTTTAGGACATACCTTGCACAGTCGCGTATGACACCTGTCGTGCGCCGCGGTAGGTATTTATGCTGTGGACTTGGCATTTGTTATCTCTCTCTTCAATCAAATTAGTTTTTAACTTCCTCACACTCTGTATGTGTCCCTATCCAGCACCTTGCAGTTTTGTCTCTGACTTGTGACCGTTGTCACCAGTTGACTTAGCGCTGACACCTAGTGTTGCGGCAAGTGGTTAGAAAGGTTCCTCATGGTATCAGAGCAAATGAGCCACAACTCATTGTGTTGTGCAGCAGAAACACAACAACAGTGAGTGGCAGCTGTGGTAGCCACCCATAGCAGCAACAACAGATCTTGGAGGGACCCACCATGACTACGTTGTAGTAGAGCGGTGGAGGTAGCAGAGACAACGGCGGTAGCTGCAAGCAACAGCAGCCGTAGCAGCAATAAGGGGCGAGAAGCACTTGCGGCGGTAGTAGCTACGGGCAGCACCCAGTGCAACAGCAGCACCGGGTGGCAGCAGCAGCCGTGTCTAGCTACCGGTGTGTACACAAAAAACAAAAGGAGGAGAAGAAGCTCGCAGGAGAAGCAGCAGCTTGCGGCAGCGGCGGTTGTGAGCAGTGGCAACACGTAGCAGTAGCAGCAAATTGTAGTAGCGGTGGCGGGCAGTAGCACAGTAGTGGCGGCGATCAGTTGCAATGGTAGCTGCAGCAAGCGGTAGCAGTTTCTAGCGGCTGCGAGCAGTAGCAACAGGCAGCAGCGAGCAACAGTAGTAGCAGCAGCGGCAAGCAGCTGTAGCAGCAGTAGCATGTAGCAGGCGCAGCGGCAGCAGCAGCAGCAGCGGCCGTGCCGGCGGGCAGCTGTGGCGTGCATTCGCAGCTGCTCACGCGGGCTACAACAGTAGTAGCAGCCCGCGCAGCAGTGGCAGGTGCAGCAGGAGAAGCCACTGCTACTGCTTGCTCGCCCCGCAAAGCTGCACTACATCTTGGCATTGCGAGCAAGCAGCGCAAGGCTGCTTTCTCGTAGCGAGCAAGCTTGCCAAGCGAGCTCGCTCGATGGGCTTGCCGAGCTCAATCGCTTGACGGGCTTGCCTGAAGTGAGGGTCGAGTCAGACCGGGAAAAAAAGGAGAGAAGTGGGGGGGCTCGAGTGGGGCACCCCAAAAATCCGCAAAGGGGGCACCCGAGGAGGTGGCACCATCACACAAGACAAAAAAAACAAGAAATAGGGGAGAAGGAGGACCGGGGGGTCCTCGAGTGGGGCAGTTGAGTGAGACCCAGGAAGGGGTACCACACTCGCGCCGAGCATTAGTGAACAAAAAAAAAGGGTGAGTTTTTGTTTTTCTATTATTGTTATAATTCAACTTTTTAGTGTGGCTTGAGGCCACTACCTTCGGCTGACGACGGGAACCGCTGTAGTAGTAGCCGCCGCGAGAGTCACAGCAGTAGTAGCAATCGCAAATGTGGCTTGAGGCCACAACCGTCTGTTGACGACGGCACCCGGTGTAGCATCAGCGGCACCGAAGGCTACTTGAGGTCGCACGTTGCGATAACTGCGCCATCGTCACCGGGTGCAATATTGTAGCAACACACTACGGCTGAGGTTTTCACCTTGACTGACAACATCGCAGTCTGTCTGAGAGACGTTGCTGCATTCGTATCCCTCTACGTGGTGCTTTGCACCACCGGGGTCGAGTGTGTGAGATTATCACCTACGCCCAGCTCTTGACATGAGCTGCGCAGCGTGGCCATGGGCGTTGCCATCTCCATGGTCTACGCCTGAGCCTCAGCCGTGGCAGACGCCACAGTTACAGTGGTTGATGCAGCCGTGGCACAAGTCCCACTTGTCCTCAGGGTCTTCGTGCTATTACTGTCGAGATAGGCAGCATGGCTGACGCTAGTGTCGACAGTGCCCTCCTGATTGCATCCCCCCTGGGTACGATCCTCTCCACCTCCTCCTATAGTAGATACGTCACCGAGTGATTCCATAGCGCTTCTGTGTGGTGATATGGCCGCCCTACACATGGAGGTCCATAACATCCAGCACATGGTCTAGCAACTCCTTGACCAGGTGACTTCCGAGCGAGCTCCCACCCCGCCACAGGTTTCGCCTCCCACTTCATACTCATCTTCCTCCCAATCCTGTATCTCGTCCTCTGACGATGCTAGTATACCGGATATCTCATCTACCTCCATTGCCCTCCGCTCCATCTTGGAGGTTGTCAGCATCATACCGACGGACGGACCCTCCACCCCTCGCCGTATCGCTCGTTCTTGCACTCGTCGTGCGCAACGGCGAGCTGCTCGTCCTGCACAACGCACACAGGCAGCACCATCACACGCGGCTGTGGGAGGAGTCTCCGGTGACTAGACCCCCTTGTCTCCTGTCCACGGGTTGGATTGCCGAGTCCCCACAGCTCTCGCTGATGTGTCAGTCGTAGAAGGGATGGTTTGTTTTCTGACGACCGCGGCGGAGCTCGGAATTGGTGAGGCGGATGGCGCTACATAGTAGACTCAGCTAGAGGAGACTTTGGCAGGGGGAGATGCTCGCCATGATGGAGACTCTTCATCGGAGGAGGATTGTTTTGACGCTGAGTCTGAGTTTGGGATGGAGATGGTGTTTGTTGATACCCTGGCGGATGACATGACGATGACCGATGCAGGAGCTGCACCTGACGGTGTGCGCGCTCCCGCATTAGCTAGTGTGGAGAAAGATGCCATAGTACCAGGAGCAACAGCATGAGCGGGCGATAGAGATGCTGATACTCAGCCCCCAGCAGACGCCCAGGTGGTTTAGACAGATAGTGTTGGGCAACAGGAGCAGGTGATGGATCACCAGGGCGAGGCAGACTTCCTCTATGAGGATCAGTACTCCGTCGTGGAGTGGTCGGATGCAGGGTTGGAGGCAGACGTAGAGGCCCAGTGCGTTACCGTTCTTGCACTCACCGCAAAACAAGCACGAGATGGCCCCTTGGTGAGAGCAGACGTCCGCGTGTGCAACATGGAAGATGCAGAGCGAGCTACGGACCTCCGATACCTCGCTATTCTGACCGGTGTCACTGACACCACGGTGGTTCCAGCCAAGGACACAACTACTCTTGTCTCAGCTACAGGTCCTGTACTCGAGCGCATACGCTCTGTAGTCGACGAGCACAAGGCAGTGGTGGCTCGAGCGGAGGCGTACGTGTAGAGTCTCATGGTCGAGCTACGGGAGGCAAGTAGCCGTTCTTACTCCGTGGATGTTCCTTCACGACGGGCTGTCAAGGAGTGTGTGGAGGATGTATACAGGTGTCTCGAGGCAGCCGAGTGGTCCTTATAGGATGCACATCTGGGACAAGTGGACCTTGAGCAGCAGGTGGACGATGGGCTACGCACTAGGGGTCACGAGGAGTACCACGGCACTGACCGCACCTTCGATGACCAAGACGTCGCCGAGGATGCAGCTTTACCTAAACATGCCGATGTCCGGCCAACATCCGACGGTCGAGCGACAGGTGTGTCACAAGCAGTAGGTGTCTCCGCAGCAGTTGTTCCTACAGCTCCACGTGACTTACGTGTCTTGTGCTACCGCTCTACCAGCACCTTGTGGCTCGACCGCACTTCAGTCGAAGACTGACGTAGAGGACGTCCACTTGTCCGACGAGTAGGCGCAGCTCCACTCCTTCCTACGGGGTGAGACCGCGAGGCTACAGGAGGCTCTGGCTCGTGCCAACGCGCACATAATCGAGGTCCACTGTCAGGTTCGTTTCCCGACTGACCGTCTACATGTCGCAGATGCAGGTAGCCTGTCGTCTGCCGCTTTAGAGCTTGTTTAGCTCCACATGCACCTCGACACTGCGCAGGCCGCGAGGCGATATGCAGCCCAGTAGTTGGAGGCCATACATCAAGGGATTGTTTTGGAGGATGCCCTTAGCGTTGTACCAGTCACAACAGCAGATGACGACAGTAGTGACGACTACGATAGCGATGACAATGACAGCAAAAACACGGCTCCCGGGTGAGGCTCTGTGTAAGCACATCCCACCAGCATCGTCGTCACCCTTGCTATTGATGTGCAATGGTATGTGGCCATGGGGGAGCCGTGCTCCCTCCTCACGGATTGTGCTGGGAGCAGCCTTTTGCTTTGCTCGTACTGTCAACCTCTGCAGCTTAGGGGGACTGTTGGTGTGTGGACTTTGGCCTGACACCCTTTTGGGGACAGCGAGGTTACTTGGGGTGTGGCACGATGCTATGGTCGAGGTTATGCTGGTCGAGACCGGCACACTTGGTGAGATTCACCATTGTGATGTGGAGACCCATTGCCTCCATGTGTTGTGTATGATTGATGCAAGGTTGTGCTGGTCGAGACACGCGCACCTATTGAGTTCTATCGGTGTGACGTGGAGGCCCATTGCCTACATGTGTTACGTATGATCCATGCATGATGTGGTCGAGACCCGAACACCCGGAGACATTTTTCGGGGTCACGAGGAGACTTTGTTTCTCTATCTCTCTTGCATGATGTTTGACACGTAGGTGTGTGATTGACTTTAAGCATGGTCGAGACCTGGGCATTTGGTGGGATGCACCATTGTCACGAGGAGACCCTGTGCTATGGTATGCTTGATCAGTGCTCGCTATGATTGGTTTCCCGAGCCGCAATCTCTTGCCTTCGCTCAGACATCGTTATGTTGACAGTTGTGTCAGCCAAGGGGAGAGCAGCGGTACACGAGAGCGCGACGACATGGTCCCGGATGCGGACTCCGGAGACACCAACGCCTCGGTAGGTGGTGGACCACCCATGTGGAGCTGACCGACGACTGCCGTAGCGTCATGGATGATGTCGCAGACCTCCTACAGGTTTTCTGCAGCCTATCCTTGATGCGGACGCAATTGGCACCGGAGCACTGACGAGTGGTGGCTCCATCCACCAGCAGCTGCCAGAGAGCTGCCATGACGCCCTGGATGCTTGCCAGGGTGCTTTGTGTTTTTTCTTCAGACGTTAGAGTTTTGTCAGTGGACTGGCTCTTGTGCCCGATTTGCATGTTTTGCATTTTCTGTCCACTGATCGGTGCTGGACTTATGTGTGTGACCAGTTGTAGCATCTGGTTTGAGATTCTGAATCTCTAGGTTTAGACGACGTAGCGTTTTGATTTGTCTGTGCAGAGTTATGACCAAAACAATATTTTTGGGCCAGTTTTAGGACAGACCTTGCACTGCCGCGTGCGACACCTGTCGTGCGCCGCGGCAGGTGTTTATGCTGTGGACTTGTCATTTGTTATCCCTCTCTACAATTGTATTCATTTTGATCTTCTTGACACTCTTTACGTGTCCCTACCCAGCCTCTTGCGGTTTTGTCTCCGACTTGTGACTGTTGTCACTCGCTGACTTAGCACTGACGCCTAGTGTTGCGGCAAGTGGTTAGGAAGGTTCTAGGAACTTCCTCAACGACAAGCCTCCAGAGTGTCCCAAGACTTATCCAACATTTACGACAGCGCCAACAAGACTCGGTCGATGCGTTTCGACAGCCCTGTTGGCTGGTCGAGAGCTAGGAGAGTTTTCTTGATGGGTTGAGACCTGCGCATTCGGTGGACTATACCAGTGCAACGAGACCCGATGGCTGTAGAAGTGCTTCTGATATTTTGAAAACCGTTTGTGATGTCCTGACGCTCATTTTGATTGTTTCTAGCACTTCTTGTATCTTCTCGGTGGTCGAGACCTAGGCACTTGGAGAGTTGTTCCAGTGCCTCAAGGAGGCCACCTTTGTTTCTCTCATGGTGTATGCAGTGCGTTCTCCCCACTAACTCGTTTGGGTTCAGCGCGGGTGACGGGGCCCGGTGCAGCTAGCTGCCGACGCCCCTACAAAAGCCCGCAAGGGGCACATTTGTACTCTCTCCTTTTTCTTTCATATTATGCATTCCGGACTTAGCCAAATGTTTATCGTTTTGCAGTGCACTCACACTCAGAGCTCATGTTTGTGTTTGTGTTTGCATGGGCATGCATGCCCCAATTTGTTTCCAACTTCTTCATGGATCCCGACTCATCCATGGAAGGGATTTTGTAACGGATTCGACGGCATCCTTGGCCGACTAGGCCAAAATGCCAGTGCTTAAGGTTTTCTGACCCTCAAGCCATCCCATTTCACCACCCACTATCGGAGGTGACTGTGCTCGACCCACAAATAGGAAATATTTAAGGGTGTTCAGACCCATGCAAAAATGAACATGAGCTCTGTGTGTGAGTGTGATGCAAGATGGCAAGCATTCGGCTAAGTCTGGAACGCTGAACATAAAAGAACAAGGAGAATTTACAAATGAGCCCCTAGCGGGCTTATGTAGGGGCGCTGGCAGCTAGCCTCACCGGGCCCCGTTACCCCCACCGAACCCAAAGAGTCAGCGGGAAGAACACACTACATGCACCACAACAACAATAAAGGTGGTCTCCTCGAGGCACTGGAACAACTCTCCGAGTGCCGGGGTCTCGACCACCGAGAAAATACGAGCAGTTTTAGAAAAACTCAAAATTAGCGTCTAGACATCCAAAATGACTTTCCGAACATCGGAAGCCCTACTACAACCATCGGGTCTCCCTCTCGCACCGGTACAGTCCACCTGGTGCGCGGGTCTCAAACCACCGGGAAAACTCTCCTACCTCCCGATAACCCCACAAGCCTGCCAGAACGCATCGACCGCGTCTCGCCGCCGCTGTCATAGGTGTTGGATAAGTTTTGGTACAGTCTGGAGACCTGTTCTGTCGTCACGCCCTCCTCTACCATATACCACCAACGTGGGTATGTGGATGATCCATCAGCATCTGTCGTGACGGGTGGAAGCCACACAAACCAACACTCCCACTGGCTGACATAGCCATCTACGCCAGAACAAATGAACGAAGGCATGGACCAACAATGTATGCCAAACCACAACGTGCACCAGTCAACCACACACACACACACACACACACACACACACACACACACACACACACACACACACACACACACACAT
>SZWC01035735.1:0-16675 GCA_023375785.1 Penium margaritaceum | reverse complement strand
TCTTGAAGGTGAAGTGTATGCCTGATTAAGTTTGGGGTGCATGGCACATGTCAACAAAGGAAGAAGGCCTAAAAACCTTTGTGAGCTTTTCGGTTTCGCGGCTTCTCTGCCAGAGGTGGTTAGCTCAGTAGCTAACAAAGGGTTATGGGCCCACTCCTCTGCTTAGGAAAGTTTCACGCACACAACCGCTAAGGTCACAAGCAGTGAGAGCGCCTTCGCTCTCACCCAACTTCTCTGTTTGCAGGGAAACATCAGCAAGAGGGAAATGTAACACATCTGCACCTTTCTACGTTGGGAGCTGACATCAGCCTACATCAGCCTACATCAGCCTACATCTGCTTGCAACGGCCAACGTGAACAGGGGAAGCAATTTCCCCTTCTCACCAACAGCCTACAGCGGCCTCAAACACAGGTTCATCGGCATCAACAACAGGTGCAACAGTTGTAGCAGTTGTAGGGATGGCAGGGACAGGGAAACCAGAGAATCATTTACCCATCCTCAAGTTTGATGGAGAGGGGTTTGCACTCTGGAAGTGGCAGTTTGAGATCATCATGGATGACAGAGATCTGCTAGGATATTTTGACGGAACTATCCCAGCACCAAAAGAGGGTGCTGACCTTGTGGCATGGGTCAAGCACAACAAGAAGGCTCTTGCCATTCTTGTGTCCTCCATACAACCCTCAGTCCTTTCACACATCAGCAGTTGTACAGTGGCAGCCGCGGCATACACCAAACTCAGCAAGGTGTTTCAGTCCTCCTCACTTGCCAACCGTCTCTTCATTCTACAAAACCTCATCAGCATAAGGCTTGGTGAAGGGGAGGATGTCTCCGCCTTCATGCAGAAGTTCGAGACGCGCTTGCAACAAGCCACGGGCACGGGGTGGGACCTGAAATCTGACATGCAGGCCATGATTTTTCTGATGACGCTGCCGGAAAGTTGGGGCCCCATGATAACGGTGATTGGAGGGTGGACTGAAGATCTAGTTTCCTACACCGCTGTCTCTGAGTATGTGAGGAATGAAGCCATGTGTCGTAGCAGTAGTGAAACAAACATGGCTACCTTTACCTCACGGAGCAGCGGCACCTTTCGCAATACCTCCTCCTCTGGGTACATTTGAAACAATGGCACTAGAAACAGTGGAAGGGGTGCAAAATACCAAGGAAATATCCACAACTGTGGCAAGGCTGGACACTAGGCTCAAGAGTGCCATGCACTCAAGAGAGAGGGAGGAGACGGGGATGAATGGCGAGAGGGAAATGGTGGGAAGGATCCCACAAGCTTGATGGCTGAGTGTGCCTCCAACAAAGGGAGGAAGATACACAGGTCAGGAGCGTACGGCCTTGACTCGGGCACAAACGAGCACACCACTTACGAGAAGAGAGACTTCATCTCTCTTGCTCCATGTAACAAGAAATTCAGAGACTCAAATAGCAAGGTTGAGGCAGCTAAGGGGATTGGTGACAAGCTGGTCACAGTAGGAGATGTTGATGTCCTTGGTAGGAACTATCACCGCTTCCTTCTCTGTAAACACCACTGTTATGCCATGGTCAGTTATCTTAGAGACGGAGAGCAGGTTGGCTGTGAAGGAGGGCAAGTAGACCACCCCCTCTAGCTTGAGGTCGGAATCTCGTTATCCGTGTACCCTTACCCACTGCAGGAAGGTACGGTTCGCGTACACGCCTCCAAGAAGTCCCACCTTTTGGAGGAGATTGTCGTCAGCGACGATGCTCAAGTGGACGCTGCCTTGCCCCATTGTGGCCACATCGTACAAAGAGGGGTCCGTCCCCATTCCTCCGAGTGGTGCCGTATCTCCACCGTCGGTAGTGATCTTGATTCAGCCTGCCACCTCAGGAACAAACTCCGCGAGCCTACGACGGTTATCGCGAATTGCATTCGCAACATCGTCGTCCGGCTTGTTTCCACGGAAACTTCTGTGTGACTGCTTTAAGCGCCCTTGCTGCTCTTGGCATTCTCACTGCCGTCGGTAACTTTAGGCGATGCGACGGGTGCCTTATCCTTCTCGAGCAATTGGCTTGAGTTTGCCGCACGACGATGGCGATGGCCGCGATCCTCATCGCCTTCGCCATCGTCAAAATCGTGCTCTTCGTCGGGGTTCTTCTCCGGGAGATCCTCCTCCATCGCGTCGTCCGTCGCATGGGGGTCGCCCACGTGTGTGTCGACGTGCTCGTCGAGCACTTTTTTGGCCTCCGCACGCTTCTTGGTGTCGCTGAGGTTGGCGTCGGTTGCCTTAGGCGGTACGGTTGGCTTAGGTGGTACGGTTGCCTTAGGCGGTATGGTTGCCTTTCGGTTGGCAACCGTGCTTGCGGCGGCGCCTCCCAAAATTTGGAGTCCGCCAAGGGCGTGTGGTGAGAACGTCACCACCTTGCCCTTGTTGATCTTGGATGGTCCGGCACTTGCCATCTCGTCGTTTGTGCAACTAGCATGTGAAGGTTGTTGTGAATATCACCCCACAACGAGGAGGAATCACCTCCTAAGATGTTGCTCTCACGATCGGTGAGGCAATCATAAATATATTTTCTGATTTCCTAGGCCGCCACGTCGCTCACAACGTCGTGGGTTTTGAAACTAGTCTTCCTAAGCTGTGACTCACGGCGATTGGTAAGGACTAGTACCTAGGCAAACAGAAAGTTCCAAGACAAGGAAATGACAAGGGATGTGAGTGTCACTCATAAAACAAGAGCAAGGAGTGCAAAGAGGAATCCTAAAAATTCCTGACTAGTCTTTCACTCTTTCTTCTACTTCTTGTCTTCCTCTTGTCTTCTTGTCTTCCTTGGTCTTCTCTTCACGCTCCTTGACGCTTGTCGCATTCTTGGATGGCGTCTCCCTTGAGCCGGCGGCGTTGGCGAGACGCCAAAAATCTTCAAGGTTTCATCCTCCTTCTTTTTAGAGTGCTCTCAGGCTGTGAGATTCCCTAAGCTTGGGAAGGATGCAGGAGTTTTGAAGGAGCCTTGAAAATGGGGAGGTTTTTGTGTTTTTTTAGGATGGGAACTCCCCACCCCGCCCCACAAAAAACCTTCTAGTCCTCTGGAAGTAAGGAGAGACTGGAAGGAAGAGTCTCCACCAAGTAGAGCTCTTTTCAAGCTCTCTAATACACTTTACGGTGCTACAATCCGTGAAGTGTAGATACCAAAGTCCCTTCTGGCGTTTCTGCTACTGCTTGCACTTGCCGGCGGTGTTTTATATGTGATGTAGCCACCGTTTCCGTCAAACCCTTGGTCGCGAGGGTTGTCTAGCTCTGAGAACCACTGTAACAGGTTGAGTCTCTTGCTCCTGCTCTGAAGTCGTCGTCGGAGTTCGCAGAATGGCGTTCTCAGAATGGCTTTACCCCCTTCGCAGGACTGAGGGGCAATCGTCATCAACGTCCCAGCACAGAGAGACTCGAATATTTTGAGTCTTCGGAGGCCCATTTCCGTATTAAACCTTACCCCTGGTTTTGGGACCCAAACCGGGGGTATTTACCTCAAACTCGTGTGATCGCACAAGTTTTTTTGTTGTTTTTATGTCAAATTTTGTCGCAAACGAACTTCAATTTACGTTTTGACGTTCTGGCGTGAAATCGGTGCGTGCGAGGTACGCTGGCGATTTCGCACCAGTGTCTCTCGCCTCTCGTCCCTCTTCCCCCTCCCTCGTCCTTGCTCGCTCGCTTGCAAGGAGGGCAAGCGGGGACGAGGGCACGAGGCTACGAGGCCTTGCCCTCGAGGCCCTTGTGGGCCCTCAGCCGCCGATCGGGCTGAGGCCGTGATCGGCGGTTGGCCGGCTGGTGGCCGGCCGGTCGCTTGGCCGGCCGCCGGCCGTCTAGCCGGCCGGCAGCGAGTTGGCCGGCGGCCAGCAAAATGCTGGCCGCCGGCCAGCCCTCGCTGACGTGAGGGCTGGTGCGCAACCACCCCTCTCTTCAGCGAGGAGGGAGGGTCAAACCGGCCCTCCCGCTACACAAGGGTACCATCAAATCTGCATCACGGGAGATGATGTGCCCAAAATCGCGTTTTTAGCGCACATGGGACACTATCAGTTTTGAGTGTTATGCTTCGGGCTTACAAATGCCCCAGCAACCTACCAAGGATAAATGAACCACACGTTTTACAAACAACTTGGACAGTTTGTCTTGGTTTACGTGGACGTCATCCTGGTTTTCTCCAAATGAATGGAACAACACATAGAACGTCTACGTGAAGTCCTCGCAATCCTTCGGGAACAAAAGTTCTATGCAAAAGTGAGCAAGTGCAAGTTTATACAACATGAGCTCAAAAACCTTGGACACATCATCAGCAAGGACGGCATCCGTGTCGACCCACGAAAGGTCCAAGCCGTTATCGGCTGGCCACGCCCGGAAAATCATTGTGGGTTGGACAGATTCGGTGTTTTCTCAGCCTTGCAAACTACTTTCGACGGTTTATGCAAGGGTATTAGACCTTGGTAGCACCGCTAACCAGGCTCATGTGAAAAGACGTGCACTAGGAATGGACATCTGATTGTGAGAATGCTTTTCTCAAAGTCAAAGAGCTCCTATCCACAATGCCCTTCCTAGCTCCGGATCCATCGCAGCCATGGGAGGTTCGATGTGATGTGTCGGTAGTAGGACTCAAAGCCGTCCTCATGCAGACTGGTCACCCAGTTGCATATGAGAGCCAAAAGCTCATACCTGTAAAAACGCGGTACACGGCTGAGGATCAAGGGCTCCTTCCATAAGTACACGCTTTCAAGATGTGGTGTTTCTGCCTCGAGGGTACTGAAGGGGGTGTTACAATGGTGACCGACCATAATCCATTGGTTTTTTTCCAAACGCAACCAAACCTGTCAAGATGACAGGCGCATTGGAGTGAATACCTGAGTTGATTCTCGTTCACATGGGAAAATTGGTCAGGACGCATCAATGTGGCTGATCCACTAAGCCAATAGCCTGTGGAAATCAAAGCAGCCACCGAGGTTGGTGGGTGTTTATGGCCATTGCAATAGCAATAGTACAAACACCGAATCCCCCTGAACCTCTACGGCAACCACCACAAGAGATCATCCTTTACAACGGTTTTGTAAACATTATCCGGATTGGATGCTGTGTTGATTCTTGGTTTCAAGACTCTCAAAATTTAGACAAGTACAGATTGGTGGAGGCCGCAAGAGTCTTTTGACATGGAGAACAAGTTGTGCCAAACTCGAGAGACCTTTGCGCAAAGATTATCTCCTAGTTCCATGACCCGCCTCTCGCAGGTCATGTGGGACCTTGAAAGAACGGACAGGCACTCTCGGACCTCCATTGGTGGCTAGGATGGAGTGTCCATGTCCGTAAGTATTGCATGACATGCGACCCATGTCTTCAGAATAAGGCTAGTAACAAGAAGCCTGTTGGACTCCTCCAACAGCTTCCCCTTCCTGGGAATCCATGGGAGTGTATCAGCATGGACTTCATTACTGGTCTTCCGGACACAGCCGATAGCCATGATGCAATACTAGTGGTTGTGGATCTTCTGACAAAGATAACACACTTCATTCCTACAACTACTGACGTGAATGTAGAGGAGACCCCTCGTCTCTTCTTTGAGGGTGTCGTAAAGTACCACGGCTTGTCGTTGCGTATTATCTTTGATGGAGATCAATAATTTGCTAGTAAGTTATAGAAAAAGATGCACGAGTACTTCGGCAGCGAGTCGCAGATGTTGACAGCGTTTCACCCTCAAACTCACGGATAAACAGAATGCATGAATCGCACTCCAGAACAAATGCTCTGCATGTATGTGGACCCTGCCGTGAATGAAGTTTGCGGTGAATAACTTGGTGAACGAGTTTACACAGTTCACACCGCCAGTGTTGAACGGTGGTTGGCATCCAGTGGTGCCCTCTTCATTGGTGAAGAGTGGGAGTACAGGAGGACATGTTCCTTCTTCTTGGGCCTTTGTTGAGTGCATTGACTCCTTATTATAGGAGGCAAAGGGTCCCCTTCAAGTTGCTCGGCAATGACAGCAGGCATATGCCGACAAAAGTCGCCGTGAGGTCTCGTTTGCCTTCGGTTACAAAGTGTTGCTTAGCACTAAGAATATTTGTTTGAAGTTGCCAGGGGTGCAAAAACTTCTACCGAAATGGATTGGGTCATTTCCCATCATTGCACACATCGGGCCAATGGCATACCGATTGCTGCTTCCGCCGAGTATGAAGGTACATGACGTGTTTCATGTGCGCCTGTTGGCTCCATACACGGCAGCGGGAACCGTTTAGCCACCACCAGTAGTCCTTGCTGCGGATGGCCAATACAAGGCTCTTTGCCTATTCCAGCACCAAGAGCGTTCTCTCCGGTCGCGGGTTATTAAGGAATACCCTACTGATTATCAAATTCGATTTTTGAGATTTGAGTAACTTAGTGATTGTTAAATTTGTTCAGGAAAATTTCGGGTTCAATTATTTTGGTGATTTTTTCAAATTCGTTGAAAATGAAATGCCAATTCTTAAATTCGGCGATCGGTCTTGCTTACCTCCGCCTTCCGCACTTCAATTCAAACACTTCAAACTTCAAACTTCATGCACACCCATTTGGTGCGGTCAGGTCGTCGTCGTCCAACTGACACGACAGATCCCAGTCTTGGTCTGCTCCGAACCTGACTGACACGGATGATGCAACGGTTAGGGTTGTCCGTGTCAGCTATGTTGAGATGTTGTCAGCCAAACCTCAGCACGCGCGATGCATTTTTTGTGCGACATTGACCTATCCAATGTGCCGCGACATGTCCACGTACCTTGTGAGTGTACAAAGGACTAGAAAAAGTTTGACACAATGAAAGCCTTGGTCATGGCCCCGGCTTGGAAAATGGTTTGTCATAATGCAAGGTCTTTTGAAATTCCACGAATAATGTGAAAAATAATTTGGTGATTGTAATCAATTCGTTGAAAGAACAAATTTGTTCAAAACTGAAGACTCCAAAATTGAATAATATCGATTTTAATAATCAGTAGGGTACCTTGTTCATTGGGCTGGGTGTGGACCTGAACATAACTCATGGGAGCCCAAATCTCGGCTGCCCACAGGGGTGGTCAACGAGTATTGGAGCAAGCTGGCAGCTTGCACGAATTGACGCATGTTAGAGGGTACCACTGAAATGCGGAAAAAGTGAACAATATTCCCACAGGGCGGCATCCATGGACTGAAACCAGAGGCGGTTGGGGACGCCCAACATGGATGTCGCGCGGACGCTTCAGCCTAAAGGGGGGAGGCCGCTAGCCGTGCTGACCAACAAGCTGTAGCTTAGGTCCAAGTGCCATGGATGTGTTCATGTTTAGCCGGTGATTGAATTTATTCTTTTCACAATGTTGATGAATCTCTGACTGACAATCCTGCTTGTTATTCATGAACCGGGACGGTTCATGATAAGTGGGGAGGAATGTAGCGGGAGGGCCTCCTCACTGAAGCAAGTGGTCGTCGCGCACCACCCCTTGCATCAGCGAGGGCTGGCCGGCGGCCAGCACTTCGCTGGTCGCCGGCCAGCTTGCTGCCGGCCGGCAAGATGGGCGACTGCCGGCCAACCGACCGGCCAACCACCAGCCGGCCAGTCGCCAGCTGCCGATCACGGCCTCAGCCCAATCGGCGGCTGAGGGGCCACGAGGGCCTTGAGGGCGATGCCTTGTGGCCTTGTGCCCTTGCCCCCCCTCGCCCTCCTTGTAAGCAAGCAAGCGAGGACGAGGGATAGGGGGAACAAGGTGAGAGCAAGGAACGAGGGGTGCGCACGAGAGAAGTCGGCACGAAATCGCTGATCGTGCCTCGCATGCGACGATTTCGCGCCGACGCGTCAAAAACGAAACTCGCATTCATTTAGGAAAAATTATGTGTTTCGAAAACCGGAAAACTCATGTGAATGCATGAGTTCAAGGTGAAAAGCCCCGGTTTGGGTCCCAAAACCAGGGGTAAGGTTAAAAACGGAAATGGGCCTCCGAAGACTCAAAATATTCGAGTCTCCCTGCTCCGGGTCGTTGATGACGATTGCCCCTCAGTCTTGCAAGGGGGTAAACCCCTGACGTGAGAACGCCATTCTGCGAACTCTGACGATGACTTCTGAGCAGGAGTTGGAGACTCGGCCCGTTACAGCCTGTTAGATGTGGGGGATGGGCGGCTCATCATGCCAAGGAAGATGAACAAACGTCAGTAAATATTAGCACCGCATGTGTTCTGAGCACAAAACATGTCAAGCGTGTGTTCACGTTTTATTTACGATTGAGATGATTTAGTAGGGAGCTTTTCAAAACAGATATTCTGTCTCCAGAACACGTCTTTATAGCATCTTCCCTATCAACATATGTTGTAAAGGTAAATTGCCTCATAGCTTTAATGATTTTTCTCTGAATCTTTCTTGTGTGTGCGAAGTGTATGTACATTGTGTACATTGTGTACTTTTCACGGATAATGAACCATTAGTTTCTTCTCCCACTGATTCTAGTATCCATCCACTTCGTAATCTCCCTCCCTTCTTATCTCCTCCCTCTCCTCTTCCACCATTATAGCATGTCCCTCCCTTTCCACTTCCTATTCCTTCTCCTCCTTGCCCCTCTCCCCTCTGAAGAACAATGCTATGCGCTTGTATTCATGATGTACCCTTACTTATGCTTATGCGACTGTTGACATCGACTTTTCTTGTGAATTGTATGCCATTTTCGAACAATCCCTTCTCCTTCAGCACACTGTCCATCCATTCATTGTGCACGTCCTATCTCTATATTCTACTACCTATCCCACCTTCTCCTCTTGTGCACATCTTCTTACCCTTCACCCTCTTACTCCTCCTCCTCCTCCTCTCTATCATCTCCCTCCTCTCTATCCAGCCCTTCCAATACCTCATCCTCCCCTCCCTTACCCTCCTCTTCCTCAGCTTCCTCTCCCTGCACTCTCTCCCCCTCCCGCTCCACCTCCTCCTTCTCATCCTTGTCCTCGTCCTTGTCCCCCTCCTCTTTGTTTTCCTCTACATCCCCTTATCCTGAATCTTGCCCTTCCTCCCATTTCTCCCCATCCTACTCCTCCATCCCTCCCCTTCCTTTTCCTCATCCTCCCCGTGCTCTTCCTTTTCCTCATCCTCCTCCTTCCCTTTGTCCTCCATCTTTACCTCCTCCTCCTATCCCTCTCCTCTTGCTTCTCCCCATCATCCTTTTTTTACTTCTATTAATCCTATCACTCATTCTCTTCATCCTTTTTTACCTTCTCCTAATCATCCACATCACCCTTTCCCTCCACAGTCTCTTTCCCAGTTTTTTTGGTCTTTTTTGTTGTTATTGTAGTGACAATAACTTTTTTCATGGACTATCAAAGAGTCTGTCTCTATCGCTCTTTTTTTCTCCATCTTTGCGGCTATTGCTATCACCCTGTAGTCACTGTTTTTGTGACAATCGCCATCGCTATTGTGGTGACCATGCTTGTCACCATCGTCGTCGCTGGCACTGTTGCCATTGATGACAACAGTGCCAGCACCGTAGCATTGTTCTTGCTATCTTCATTGCCTTCACCATTGTCGTTGTCGTTACAATGTCTTCACTGATGCCATAATCATTACTATCGCTTTCGTCAGGGCTGTCGCCATCAGTATCTCCATCCTTATTGCAGTCGTCGTTTCCATTACCGTTGTGCTAGAATTCATCACCGCTGACATTACCATTGCTGTCACCATAGCTGTATTCATCGCCTTTCCCCTCACCATTTTTTATCCATCAATGTGGCCATCGCCGTTGTGTTGTTGTTACTGTCGCTTTCATTGCCAAAGGGGATATTGCTGTCTCTTTCTTTGTTGTTGTTTGATTTGCACCATCGTCACTGCCTCCATCCCCGTCACCACCACAATAAGTGTTACTCTCACTGTCATAGTGATAGTTACATTTTCTGCTACTTTTTAGTCATAGTTATTGACGCCCTCCCCACTAAGTTGTTACGGTCTGCCACGTTGCCATCAACGTCACCGTTGCTTGCTACAGCTATTATCTTCTCCTCTCCTCTCCTCTCCTCTCCTCTCCTCTCCTCTCCTCTCCTCTCCTTTCCTTTCCTCTACCCTCCTCTATTGTACTCTCTTCTCTTATCCTCTCCTCTCCTTTCCACTTATCTACTATCCTCTCTAGTCATTTCGTCTCCCCTCCTGTACTCTCCTTTCATCTATCCAGTTTTCATTATTATTGTATTCACCAAAATCATTGCAATAACTATCACTGACACAAATTCCATTACTGTCGCAGTCGTTGTCACCATTGCCATCGCATTGTCATCTCCATCAACATTACTGCCGCCATCACTACTGTTGTTGCCGTCACTATCCCTGTCACCGTCGCGCTTGTTGTCACTGTCATCATGGCCATTGCCATCGCCATCCCCATTATATTGTTGTCTCTATTGTCGTTGTCATCGTTGTGACCGTTGCCATCAATTTCAATATCATTGTTGCCATCACTGTTTCCATTGTTGTCGTTGCCATTGTCTTCATCGTTGTTGCATTGCTGTCACCATCTCCCTCACTTTCATGATCACTTCTTGGGTTTCCATTACCGTCACCATCGCTGCAGCCATCACCACCACTGTCGTCATTTCCGTGTGTGTTGTTGTCCTCGTTACCGTAGCCATCATCATCCTGTCGCTATCGTTGTCGGTGTCGCTATCACTGTTGCTGTTGCCATCGTCATCTTTGTTGATGTCCCCATTCCCATCACAGTTGTTGTGACCATTTTCATCGCCCTGCCCATCGTTGTGTCGTTGCTGTCAAAGTCTCCGTCAGCACTGTCTTCACCATCAACATCACCATCACCTTCTCCGTCACCATCCTCGTTACATTGCAATTGGCGTGGTTGTCGCGATTGATTTTTGCCTCATCATCGTTGTTGCCGTCGCCATTGCAATTGCTGTCACTACCAGCATTGCCGCCACTATTGTCTTTGCTCCAGAAATCATAGTCACATTTCCTTTTTTGGTAGCAATTACACTTGTTGTTGCACTCACAGTCGCAGTCGTCGCAATCACCGTTACGTCTCCCCTCCTTGCACAGGAGGACCAAGCACATCGAGATCCGGCATCACTACGCGCGAGACTTGGTGGCGAAGGAAGATGCGGCTATTGTGCATTGTGGCACTAAGCGCATGCTCGCCGATGCCATGACCAAGGTACAGCCTAAGGACAGGCATGACGCAAGCTGCATGGAGCTCGGTCTGTGCTGTGAGGTTTGAAATGCTGCAGGTTCCAAGGACAGGGCATCAAGGCTGCGGTACAAGGGGGAGATTGTTGACATTATGTGCCCCTTGCCATGAGTGTCGTTGATCGTACTCCCTAGTTCGACCACTGAGGAGTAGTTGAACCCTGATCTGAATTTAGATTTGGATTCCTTGGATTGTTCTATGTAGGATCGAGCTTTGAACTGCTCGATTTGAGTGAGTATTCAGAAAGTTAGCCTAGCCCAAAATTCGGGTGTTGGGGGGGTGGAATCTGGTACCCGCCATGGGTGGCGGGATAATCCACCAACAGTGATCTGAGCTCGTCTCCAACGACCCCCAAATGCACCAGGGCCATAAAGAAAGCAACCAGAACACTCTCATTGACCAGGGTGAACTTCTCCTTGACTTCTGGGCGAGGAAAGGCGCTTCGACAGGTCATCGTCAAAGCGCCTCCCGTTGCCTAGCGTGCAAGGCAAGGTGGGCGGCTCCACCAAGGGTTACTTTGACGGCCGTAGCAGGGGCTCTACTACTATTTTTTGGGCGTGCTTGGATGCGTTGGAAAGCTTAGATCACAGGATATAAGGACATGATGTAAATATCACTATGATAAGTAAAAAAAACGTGTTTTGATTCAGTTCTACTGAATGCGACGTGTTCTGCCCACTCTTGCCCGTGATCCTTGTGCTCCACAGTCTTCACCATTGTTGTCCATTCGCTGCCCAGACATTGGTAGCGTGCTTTAGTGAGAGCTAGGCATCCTTGAGGGTGCCTTCACACCCAACAGAGCCAACATGTAGGTGGATTTTTCATTGCGCTGATGGCATGCATTTGTTTTTCCCGTCCAAATGACCTGAAGCGGCAGAACCTCACCATCAGTGGCCGATGCGATGACGGCTGTCTCTTGGCGCTTGTCCTTTCCAAGCACCTCCACTTCCTTTGCATCCCACGGTGCATACGTGTATCGTGGCACAGGCACAAACTGTACTCTTGTGTGGTCTGTGTTGACCACCTAGGAGTCTAGGATGCCATGCAGACGGACTAGAAAATCAGTCCGTTTGAACATCTGCTCTGCACGTGCCTCCTAGTCATCCGGAAGTTTCTCGGAGGCCATGGTCCCATAGCGCCATGACCAGTCCAGCTCATCTGCCAAAAACCATCAATACCACCCTCGTAAAAACAGTTCGTCGACCTTCTCGCCGCTCACATGCATGAGGCCATGCTCTGCAATGATGGACAGGATCCTGACGCGGATGGTGCTAGAGCAGAGCGGATGGCCATGATCATGCATGCGTTCTAGTGCCCAAAGAATCTCTCCTTTTAGTTCCCTGTGCTCTGTGGAATGCCCCTTGCGTCCATGGCTGCCCTATACCCTCCATGATGTCTTTTCTGCTTCCTTGATTGGTGTAGAAGGTGTCACTACAATTGCACCAATGTAGATGGAATGTATACGCAGTATGCCCTCCTCATACCAACTGCGGACTGTGTTCGGTGTAGCTTTGCGAAGATGGATGGTGCATGCGGCACCTCGTAGTGATGGCGTAGATGCTTGAATGCCTTGCTGAACTATCCGGTTTGCACAATTGCGACATGGATAATGGGGACGTGCCCCAGTCCGTACCAGCTCATGTACTTTCCCTCTTTCCACAATCGGAGGATGTAGAGTTCTCGAAGGGAAGAGGTTGTGGCGTCAGATTCTCAGGGTTGGTGATGGTGTCACCAAGGGCAGCTGCTGCATCAGCAATGGCATAATCATCGAGCTCCAGGATCAAGGATTCGAATGAAGCATGGCCCACCTTCTCATGTGACACTTCTTCCGCAGTTACAAGGGGGAATTTGGTTGCATCTACATCTTCTACTGCATCCTCGTTGACATGACCACGAAGGTTGTTGTCATTAGACTTGTCGTCAGACAGCACAATGCAACGGCTGTACTTGCGCTTTGGTGGTTGTTCGTGGATACTTTCTTCTGACGATGGCTGAACGTCAGGTGGTGATCCGGACACCACCACTACTGGGAGAGCCACAGGCATGGTTTCAGGCGATGGCGAGATAGATGGAGGAAGAACGAGTTGGTGCTTGTAGTTAACTACTGAGCTAACCACCTCTGGCAGAGAAGCCGCGAAACCAAAAAGCTCACAAAGGTTTTTAGGCCTTCTTCCTTTGTTGACATGTGTCATGCACCCCAAACTTAATCAGACATACACTTCACCTTCAAGAGTACTAACGCCTTAGCACATCTCAAGAAGAGCTCAAGTCATCAATACGCAAGAGAGAATCAAGCAAGGGTTATTGATCAGCATGCAAGACAAGTCCTTTTATAGCTGTCTGTCCAGTCCTAGAACTCAAAAGCACATTCTTGGGAAGTGGCCTGAACCAGCCACATCACCAATAGACTTGCACTGTGGGCTTGACACATAAGCATCCTAGTGTCAAAGTGACAGACCAACCATGTAGCATCCAAGAAGCTATGGAATTTCTTTCCTGGAAGCTTCCACAGCCAACAAGATATGCATGGGGCCACGATCGAACTCATGACCTCTCACTTGGCCAAATCAACAAAATGGCCAAGGTAACCACTCACCCACATGGTATACTCACAGGTCACATCTCACAACAGACAGAGCATAGTTGAGTCACACTACAACGGATCTAGGGGTCATACCTCCACAAGGGGCAGAGCATTCCTGATCCGTCCTACAACACTGAATCTCTCCCTTGCACCTTGCGTCAGTGACCATCATCATTCGTCATCACCTGCGTTGACCATGCCAATACCTTGCCTGTCCGCCTGGTGGAGATCCTTGTCCAGTGGCTTTGTAAGCATGTCACCCCGGTTGAGCTTGGTACCGACATACTCGAGCTCCACTGTCTCCTTGTAGACCAAGTCTTGAGTGTAGTGGTAGCGGATCTCGATGTGCTTTGTGTGCCTGGACAGGACGAGGTTCTTCGACATGTCAATGTCGCTCATGCTGTCAATCTTGATGACCGTCACTGTTTCCTGTGGTGCCGTCATCTCAGATAGCAAGCTTCGTAGCCACTGCATCTCTCTAAACACCTTAGCCAAGGTAATGTACTCAGCTTCAGCTGTTGACAGGGAGACACATACTTGCTTGTGACTTGCCCAACTGACTGCACCTCCATTCAACATACACACAAAGCCGGAGGTAGATTTTCTGTCATCGATACTCCCTCCCAATCAGCATCAGTGTAGCACATGAGACGGAGTGATGCGGATCCAGTGATGCCTCCAAACTGGAGCCCCATGTGCCGCATCCCCTGAAGGTAGCGCATGATGCGCTTCACGGCCTGCCAGGGAAGTGGACCAGGATTGGCCACAAACCGGCTCACCTGCCCAACAGCATGGGCTATATCTGGTCGGGTGGCGACCATGGCATACATCAGACTGCCCAGTGCAGACTGATATGGGATGCCCAGCATGTCAGTTTTCTCCGCTTCATTGGATGGGGACATGGAGGTGGACAGTTTGCACTCCGAGCTCATGGGTGTGCTGGCAGGTTTACAATCTGCCATGTTGTATCGTTTGAGGATGGAGTCGATGTATTTTGTCTGGTTTAGGCTGATGGTACCTACTGCTCTTTCGCGCTTGATGGAATTTCCAAGATAGAAGTCAAGGGGACCCATGTCCTTCATCTCGAATCTGCTACTCAGCTGCCCCTTGAGATCGTCTAGCAGCTGCGTCGAAGAGGAGCATAGAATCAGGTCATCAACATACAAGGCGACCAGCATAGTCCCTTTCTCACTCTCATGCACGTACATGATATGGTCATTGTCGCAGTGCATGAAGGACTCTTTGGCCATGAACGTGACCATCTCCTGGTACCAAAGTCTTGGCGCTTGTTTTAGCCCCTAGAGTGCCTTCACCAATCTGCACACCTTGCCCACAGGAGCATCAACCCCCTCCGGAACCTCGATCAATACCTCCTTGTCAAGTTTGCCGTAAAGGAAGGCTATCTTGACATCCATCTGGTGGACCTCCATGTTCTCGGCAGCAGCAATGGCGAGTATTGATAGGATGGAGGCAAACGTCACAACTGGAGCAAAGGTCTCATCGTACTCTGCGCCAGGCCGTTGGGAGAACCCCTTTGCTACCACCCGTGCCTTGTACTTGTCTATCTTGCCATCCTGTTTCCTTTTTACTTTCAGCACCCACTTGGATCCCATAACGTGAGCCCCGGCAGGTCTGTCCACCAGCACCCATGTCCCATTCTCTTCAATNACTCCTTGGCCATGAACGTGACCATCTCCTTGTACCAAAGTCTTGGCGCTTGTTTTAGCCCATAGAGTGCCTTCACCAATCTGCACACCTTGCCTTTAGGAGCATCAACCCCCTCCGGAACCTCCATCAATAACTCCTTGTCAAGTTTTCCATAAAGGAAGGCAGTCTTGACATCCATCTGGTGGACCTCCATGTTCTCGGCAGCAGCAATGGCGAGTATTGATAGGATGGAGGCAAACGTCACAACTGGAGCAAAGGTCTCATCGTACTCTGCGCCAGGCCGTTGGGAGAACCCCTTTGCTACCACCCGTGCCTTGTACTTGTCTATCTTGCCATCCTGTTTCCTTTTTACTTTCAGCACCCACTTGGATCCCATAACGTGAGCCCCGGCAGGTCTGTCCACCAGCACCCATGTCCCATTCTCTTCAATGGAGTTGAGTTCACTGCGACTGGCTTCGTCCCACTCTGCTTTGTCAGGCCAAGTGAGTGCCTCTACGACAGACGTTGGCTCCTCTCGAACCAAGAATGCATAGTTGAAGCCTGTCCATTCACCCCTATCTGCAACATAATGCTGCCGAGCTACTTTGAGGCGTGAACTGCTCCTTGAACCTGCTGGCTGGTGCTGTTGATGTGGAGGCTGGAGGTCTGGTTCGTCGTTGATGATGGGAGAGGCAACCTCCTCATGTTCCGGAGGATCGGATACGTCGGAATCAGAGTCTGATTCCTCCAAGTCATCCTCATGAGCTCCTCTCCCTGTTGCAGCACCTATCCCATGCCATTGTACTGGTGCTTCGTCTCCCCCTTCAAGGAGAGTGAGCCACTATCCCTGTTTTGGAGCGTTCTCGAGTTCGAGATGCTCTCCCTTACTCAGAGACGTTTCGTGGAAATCCACATCTTTGCTACGGATTACCTTCTTGGCTCCTTGGTCCCACAATCGATAAGCTTTGTGGACGGTGTCATAGCCAATGAAAATGCACTTTCGTGCTCTTGCATTGAACTTTCCAGGACCCTCACCGGCCTGGACCTTGGCAAACCCGGTGCAGCCGAACACCTTGAGATGGGAGGCGTCCGGCTTCCTGCCTGACCATGCTTCTTGAGGCGTCTTCAACTGCTGTGTCTGCTTCTTCTTGCCTCTCATTCGCAGAGCTGCTGTAGGTGTGAGGTTCACAAGGTAGGTAGCCGTACGTGCTGCTTCAGCCCAGAACCTAGGAGGAAGCTTGGCGTCAAAGAGCATGCACCTTGTCATGCCTAGGAGCGTCTGGTT
>SZWC01035734.1:0-15276 GCA_023375785.1 Penium margaritaceum | reverse complement strand
TACACTCCCCAATACACTTCCCCGATACACTAGGAGGTTTGCGGGGAGGGGGGGGGGAGGTCCAGTTGGGATCCCATTGTGACGGAGTTGAAGTACACTAAACTGTTTGTGTACAGCCTTATAGCTGGTTACGTAGACAAAGAGAGAGACGTCGGATGCTTAAAACTGACGGTTTACGAGTACTTAATGTAGATGTACACAAGTATGCTTTTTTCTGTCTACTAGATACAGTCCCAGCTACACTCCCGCAATACACTCGTCCACTTTGGGAGGGGGGGTCCTTGTATCCAGACCCCCCCTCCTCCCACAGTTAAAACTGCGTTGGGGTGGTGTTTTGGAGAGTGTAGCTGGAGGAGCCTTCTCTTTTTTACTAGTATCTTTTGATGGAGGTACGGACCTGCCGTTACACTCGTCTGAAAAGACCTCGTCCTCCTAATACACTCCCCAATACAAATCCCCAATACACTTGGGGGTTTGTGGGAGGGAGGGGGAGGAGGGTCCACTTGGAATCCCATTGTGCCGGAGTCGAAGTACACTATATTGTTTGTGTACAGCCTTATAGCTGATTACAAAGACAGAGAGAGAGAGAAGTTGGATGCTTGAAATTGACGGTTTCCAAGTACTTCATTTAGATGTACACAAGTATGTTTTTTCTTTCTGTCTACCAGATGCACTCCCACAATACACTTGTCCACTTCATGAGGGGGAGGTCCTTGTATCCAGATCCATCTTCAGAAGATAAAAAGTGTCTTGGGTTGGTATATACGAGAGTGTAGCTGGGGAAGCCTTCTTTTTTCAACTAGTGTATTGAGAGGGAGGTACGGACCTGTCGTTGCACCAGTCCGATCAAACCTCTTCCCCCCAATACACTCCCCATCACACTTCCCCAATACACTATGGGGTTTGCGTGGGGGAAGGGGGGTCCAGTTGGGATCCCATTGTGGTGGAGTAGAAGTACAAAACTCTTTGTGTTCAACCTTATAGCTGGTTACGCAGACAAAGTAAGAGACGCCGTTTGCTTCAAACCAATGGTTTACAAGTATGTAATGCGTATGTACACAAGTCTGGTTTTTCTCTATGTACCAGCTACAGTCTCTTATACACCACACCAAGAGAGTGTAGCTGATGGAGCCTTCTCATTAAAACTATTCTATTCGAAGGAAGGTGCGGACCTGCCATTACACAAGTCCGAAAAAACCTTCTCCTCCCAATGAACTCCCTGATACACTTCCCCAATACACTAGGGGGATTTGCGGGAGGGTGGGGGAGGGGGAGGGGGGGAGGAGGGAGGGGAGGGGGAGGGAGAGGGGGGCATCTTTGAGCACATGGCAACCCTAACCCTATCTGGATTTCACCCTAAGTATTCATATGGATGTTAATCAAAGGAAACAGGGCATTTTGGAACACACACTTAATGTAAGAGGAATACGAAAGACAAAACAGCCGAGGCATACTTCAAGGGACATATGTAGGCTTCCTACTAAAATTCACAATGCATGAAATTTCCTTTTGAAGCACACAAATTCAGTTCAGAAACATGGAATGAGCATTTTCATCTTTAACTAAAGACCTAGTGTGAAAAGAAGTGAACATCTCATTGTGAGCTTCTGGGAACTATACTTAAAGAGGTTGCACTATACACAGGTATCATAGTGTATCAAACGGGGATAACTAACCATAACTCTCTTCTAGATAAGTAAAGTAGTCTGATACCTCTCCAGCACCACTACGCTCTGATACCCAGTGTTATGCCAAACGGAGCGTAGATGGTGAGCACGTATGAGCTGCGAGGCAGAACACAGTTTGAGAAATTGGGACACTTGAGCAATTTGTACTTAGCAGTAAGTGTACTTTGATGACAAGTGTCAAATTGATCAAGCACATATACACAAGTGTTGAATTACAGATGACGCGTAGTCAGGGTTGTTGGGCTGATCGACGGGCGATCGTGCAGAGTCGCATCGTGATGAGTGTTTGGATCGAGAAGCTCTTCTGAGGAATCAGAGGACTTCCAAGATCGACAAGAAAGATGCGAAATCCATCTTTATAAATCTTGATCAATCTCAAAATGTAGAGAAGTCGACCGAAAACTTGTGACACTTCTGTCGATGTTTCTCAAAAGTGGTCGAAGTTGTTAGAACGTGCCGGAAGGGATTGTTGGAGGAGGAGGGTAGGTGGCAAATTTGCCTTTAACGGTCAGAGAAAAAATGGGATTTTGACGCACGGTGGGCTATTTGTGTAATGAAAAAAAGGCAAACTCATAGATTTTAGCTACTTATGTATGTCTGGTACGTAACATTGAAGACCCTCAATCACCGCGGTTTTGGCCAAGTGTAGCAAGCTTCTAGTACCAATTTGTTATAGAGCCCACTCCATCCCAATACCACTTTTATTTGGATGTGAGTCAAGGAAGTTGTACCCTAGACACGTTAATAGAGTTGATCAAAAGAGTAGTCAGTTAAATGTCGTCCGTCCACTCCTTATGTCGGTTTGTGGTACCGGGTGCTCTCAGGGCATAGGGAAAGGGGTAGGGGTGAAACAGCTAGAGGAAATCATGCTTTTTGTTTGAAGCAACAAGGTGGGACTTTTTTTCCAGTGTCACGGGCATCAAGGACACATGCTAGAACAGACTCGAGATGGTTTCTAAACCCAAATAGTAGCCAAGACATTGGGTGGGAGATTTTCAAGATTACCCCATTGAGTTCTTCCTCAAATTCTGAAATCCTAACAGCAAGATATCTCTAACAAACTAGATGGAATCCATGCAAGACTGTGCTAAACTGTGGTGCTTGAGGATCTCCGATGCTCAAGCCATCATGTCCAACCCCCCACAGACCAAGACCATGCTTGAGCCACGTGGCACCGGCAACGTGCTATAATTCTACATGAAATTCTAGGTGCTTGTCTTACTTGAGTTGTCCCATGCTACGCATGATGAACTGTCCTAAGTATCACACACATAACTTGTCAGAAGCATGACCCCACTCTCCATGTTCTAGAGCCTGGTCCAACACAACCCAAATTAGTTGTTGTGAAGGTGTTTCTAGTTATGTCTTAGTAATTCCATGGTTATGCTCTAGTTTCATCCCGTTTGCAGCCTATTTCCATCAAAATTGTGTTGTAGTTTCGAAGTAGTTGTGCCTTAGCTTCATCCTAGCTGCACCCGAGTTGTGGAGTATCTATGTGTTAGTTGTGTCTTGGTTGTGTTTACCCTAGTTCTTTCATGTTCGTGACCTAGTGGAGCCCCGATCTCCTTCTAAATGGTAGTTCAGAAAAATTAACCTAGTTGTGCCCTATCTAACCCTTAGTTGCACCCAACTTGCACCCTACTTGCACCCTAGTTGCACCCTAGTAGTCCCCAAGTTGCATCCTAGTTTTGCCCTAGTTAGACCATAGTTGTGCACTAGTTACGCACAATGTGCGTCGTGGTTGTTACCTACTTCTGCTTATTTGCACCCTACTTGCACCCAAGATGTCCCTTAGTTGGGCCCTGGTTACGCCCAAGTTGTGTACTACTTGGAGCCTAGTTGCCCGCAAATTTTGCCCTAATTACACCCTAACTAAGCCCTAGTTACATAATTGGTGCACCCTATTTAGACCCAAACTGGGCCCTAGATTCGCCTGGGTTGACCCCTAGTTTCGCCTTGATTTTGACCAAGTTGCATCCTAGTTGCGCCCTAGTTACATCTTAAGTGTTCCCTTGTTGTGCCCTGATTGCTTCCAAGTTGTGCCCTAGATACACTCTCAATGTGTACTAGCTTTGTCCTAGATACACCCTAGATTCTCCTTGCTTGCACCATTGTTTCACCATAGTTGTTCCCAATTTTGCTCTAGTACACCCTAGTTGCGTCCTAGCTATGACCTAGTTGCACCTCAGCTGCACCCTCTTTGCAGCAAGTTTCACCCTTGTTGGGCCCTATTTGCACAATGTTTGCAGCAATATTGCCCTTAAGTTGCGTCCAAGTTGTGTTACATACCAACCATACACAAGTCCCTAATCTTTCAGCGTGGGAATTTTCATCATTACATAAATCGCCCACCATGCGTCAATACCTTGACTTTCATTCTTACGATTGAGGGCTCCCCGGCCAACAACCCTCACCCTCTGGCGAACCTTCTCGTACTTTCTAACAACTTTGACCACTTTCAAGAATCATCAATAGAAGTATCACGACCTTCCGGTCGACTTCTCCATGCATCGCAACGCGTATTGATATGTGAAGATGTATCTTGCATCTTTGTCGTCGATCCTTGAAGCCCCCAAAACTTCTCAGTGGAGCTTCTTAAATCCGACCACTCATGACATGAATCCATACGTGTTGCTAAACGATCGACTTAACCATCCTGACAATATCCGCGACCAATCTTGCCGCGGATCCAATGGTGGTAAGCCAATCCCACCTACTGGCAGCCTCGACAAAAACAGCATGAACAACAGGTGGCACGAGACAACAGGCCCGGATCAATGAGGATATGAAGAACTGTATCGACGCACTCAAGGAAATCAACAGCTTAACGTCATCATGGAGACTCTTCGCAATGCAAGTGCACAAGATGCGGTGCTCGTCAAGAAAAATACCCAACTTTCAAGAAGACCTAAGACTCACCCGGCCCTTCCCAAACCGCTCGGTCCTACAAACTCAAAGGGACCAACGATTTGGATGTAACTGATGAGTTTGGAGGTGTACTTCACCCCTACTGGGGTCAACAACGATCAAAAGAAGAGTTTACCACGCGGCCACACTTTTGCATGGCACGGCACTGATTTGGTGGTTTGATCTTAAGGTCATCCAACAATAGCAAGAGACTGGCGGGACCTCATCAACCGCTAGCAACACGCGTTTCATGTCGCCGACTGCAGGAGTTCTACCCTTGGAGTAGGTCAACGTGCAATGGCAAGACGCGTTGACGCCACCAACCGCCTGGAACAAGTTCTCTCACGTGATGCCCGCACAGTTTGGATTCCTGAACAAAAAGTCAGATGCTAGGTACAAACTCCAGCATCTTGTTCAGCACTCCAGCATGGCAAAGTACACACGGAGATTCCGCAAGATCATCTTGTGTAGAAATCACCCCCCACGAGCTCTGTTTTTCCTACAACAAAGACCTCAAGCGAGACATCCGAAGATTGATTGCCATTTTTGGCATCCAAAATGACTAGCCACAGATGATCACAATAGCAAAAAGGATCGACAGTGCCAACTATAATGCTCCGATCCAGAAATCCAACAACTGCATACCTCCCAACAATTATAATTGTGGAAATAAAAAGAAGAAATATAGTTGGGGGACTCCTCGACTTTGATTGAAGTGGACGTTGTCAACCAGAGAGATATGCCCACTTGCTACAACTATGGAAAAGTTGGGCACATCACTTGCAACTGTTGAAGCAAGCAACAGACCAAAAAGGGGGGAAAGTCATAGAAAAATGAGAAGAAAAACGACAAAGGACAGGAGCGACAGGCGTGACTCTCGTCGGCGAGGAGCGATCTACACTAAACGATCATCCATCTGAATAGCCTACGATGCCTTAGAGGGTTCCTGAGATCAAAAGGTTTTACAAGGGGTATGAGGAAGACCAGCCGGTGATACAACTAAGAGTATAACCTCGAGGATGCAAAATTCGCACAACGGTACATGCACTATTTGATGGAGGAGCTTTTCATAGTTTTGTAAGCAATGACATTGTTCGCAAGCTGCTTTTGCAAACTAGACCAGGGTTGTTTGAAGGAAGAATTATCAATAGAAGATTGCGAATAGGGACACCCAAAGAACCATTTTGATTAAAAGTAGATCTACGGGATGCAATGGTCTCGAAGTCATGTCCAATGAGCTACCACAAAATCATCCTCGAGCGATGTTTCCCCTAACCAACACAATCTGCAGGTCGACTAGAACAGTGCCGACGTCTACGTGGAAATCGACTAAGCCAAGCAAAACTTCCACGTGTGAGGCAGAAGACGATTGTGGAAGCAGCATAGTTGGAAGCAGTAAAAGAAGCTGTAGTAGCCAAAAAGTGACAATTTGTATAGCCAATAACCCTGAATGTGGCCAAGTACTACATACGGCAAGGAGCTCTAGTGTAGCACATACATTTGAGTCATCACGAATGAATGAAGCAGAAGTGGCAGCATCTGACTCATCACCCTCATTGGATTCATCAGCCTCATCGGCATAAAAAGTTCATGATGGTACCCGAAGAGTTCGCACCACTCATCCAATGGTTTGCGGACTTCCTCCCTGAAAAACTCTCCAAAGCCCTACCATCTCAACGGGACATCAACCATCCCATCGAGCCAAAGACGAGCAACCAACCCAAAGTTCAAGGGGCCTATTGGATGAGTGATCATGAACTGACCAAGCTTAACAAGTAGCTCAATGAGATACTCCGTCAAGGGTTCATCCGCCCATCCACGGCACCGTACGCCGCACCTCGACTGTTTGTGAACAAGAAAACTGGCAGTATGCGGATATACATGGACTACCATACGTTGAACAAGGCTACCATCAAGAACCACTACCCTCTCCCCTGAGCCGTCAATTCTTTTACTAACTCCGAGGGGCTCGAATTTTCTCCAAAGTGAACGTTCCCAGCAGTTGCCACCAGAGTTACATGGCAGACGTCGACATCAAGGAAACGGCGTTCCGAACTTGCTTTTGTCAGTTTTTGGTTCATGATAATGCCGTTCGAACTTACAAATACCCCGGCAATGTTCATGGCGGTGATGAATAAAAACTTGTGCCCATACCTTGATGATTTTGTCTTGGTGTATCTTGATAACGTTCTGGTGTAAAGCCTCATCCCGTAGGACACTGGACATTTTTAAAAAGTTCTTAAAGTTTTAAAAAGAGGGAAAATCTACTGAAAACTCTTGTAGTGTAACTATTTTTGCCGTTTGATTGATTTTTGGGATCATGTCATCAACGGTGGGTAGATCACCATGGATTTGAAAAAAGTGGAAGCAGTCGCTAATTGGCCGACGCCGACCAACATGCAAAACATTCAAGTTTTTCTCAGCTTCTGCAACAACTAAAGATGTTTCATATGAGATTACACCCAAGTGTCAACGCCTATCTCCAACCTCACTCAAACAAGAAATGAATGGCGGTGGGTAGACAGCAAACAAGAAGCATTCATCGCTTTGCGGAACGCTCTCACCTGGACGCCAACCCTACACTTAACCGATCCAACGATGGACAAGGTAACGGCTATGGATGCCTCAAATTGAGCCATCAACGGAGTCCTTCTACAAGACCATGGCAACGAGGAAAAACTGGTCGCATAGATATCAAGAAATCTTTGCGGACCGCAACTAAACTACGCAAGACACGAGAAGGAAAAGCTATCAGTTGCACATGCATTTAAGGCATGGTAGTGTTATGTGGGATGCCGTCGATGCATCATGCACGTCAATTGCCATGAAACGAATGTTTGAAGACGTAGCCAAACTTAGTCAACGTGAAACCCGATGGATGAAGCTCCTTGAATCCAGATTTGATTACGATATTGAGTACCAATAAGGCAAAACCAACGCGGCAAAAGTGCTCAGCCACCAACCTGATCTGATGGTTAAGGCAGCAACGCTACAGTTGTAACGAGATCTATATCTTAAGCAGTTTTTCACACTAGGCTATGACCAGCATGGCGGATACGACAAGGCAAGCTTCTGGTACAACGCACCCCATTGGCAGCAACGATTGACTCACCAAGTGGTCGTTTCCCCAAACGATGAACTTCGTTGCATGTAGCTCGAGGAGTGCCATGACACCGGTCCAAGTGGACATTTTGGAGAAGACAAGTTGCTTAAGAATTTGGAAAAATACTTTTTGTGGGACAAGATGCAATCCAACACGACCAATTTCTACAAATCCTACGACACGTGTGAGCGATAAAAATCCCGTCACACATGGCTACCCAAACTTTTGCAGCTGCTCCCCATTCCGACAAAACCATGGGACAACATCTCATTGGACTTTGTCATAGGATTAGCAGTCACGCCCAAGGGATATGATGCAATCCTCATCGTTTTTGACAGGTTTTCCAAAGTGTCTCACTTTATTCCGATTGCGACAACTGTTCTCGAAGGAATAACTCATCTACTGTTGTATAACATCGTGTGCCTACATGACGTGCAAAAACCTGTCACAAGCGACAGGGAAGGTCGATTCAGCAGGCGCTTTTGGCATAAACTGATGACTCGCTGCAGAAGTCAGATCCAACTTTCAATGGTGTTCGACCCTCAAACATATGGCCAAACCGAGTGGACCAACCAAACTATAGAAACATTATGAGAACCTCATGGGACAGACTAGGAAGAAAAACCCCCAACCACCAAAATCACATATCATTCGGCAATCTCCACCACAACGAGTTAAACTCAGTTTAATGTGGTATATGGCAAACTTCTCGGAACGCCAAACGGAAAATACAGCCAAAGCAGCATTCCTGCGATTGACGTACAACATCCCGAATTCTCCACCATCTAGGGTGAAACTCGTCAGACACTTGCGAAGACGCAACCAGCGATTAAACAAGCACATGACCGACATTGAAATGACCATGTTTCTTCCTATACTAAAAAAGTCCTTCTCAGCATGACCAATATCAAACTCCGTGAAACCGCCTCATCAAAGCTCAAACCCCGATGGTTGGGACCGTTTGAGATCAAGCGCATGCAAATCCCCATGGTTGCAGGGCTCAAACTCTCCAACACTATGCACATTCATCCGTTGTTTCACATCAACAGACTCGAGCACTATCAGGACCCTAGTAAAATTTTCCCCATTAAGGATGTACCTCTCCCTCCTTGTGTCCAAGTGGAGGAGGTCAAAGAGTACGTTATCGAGGACATCCTTGGCCGTCGACGACGTGGAAAAACAACATAATATCTTGTCAAGTGGCATGGCTATGACGCCGCGCATAACAGTTAGGAACCCTTTTACAAGCTCTGAGACGTCCATCACTTAATCGTCGGCTATTCCCATTGTCACCAGGCCACATCTGTACATGCACTGGGACGTTTCGACCAAAAGGGGGGAATTGTTATGTACCAGGGATGCACACGAGTCCTTAATGTTTTTGAGTGGACATTTATGTCAGTACAAAATAGCCCACTACACGTTGAGACCACGATTTTCACTCCGGCGATCGAGGGCAATCTGGCCAACTGCCCTCGCCATTGGACAAACCTTCTCGTATTTTTCTGACAACTCCAACCACTTTCGAGAATCGTGGACAGAATTATCACGACCTTTCAGTCAACTTCTTGATGCATCAACACATACCTCCATTCATGAAGATGCATCTTGCATCTTTGTCGTCGATCCTCGAAGTCCCCCATCTTCTCGGCAAAGCTTCTCAAATCCGACCACTCACGAAGCGACTCCACACGCATCTCTCGATGATCGATCCAACGACCCCTACTGTACCTCATTTGTAACTCGACACTTGTATACATATGTTCAATCATTTGGATAAACCTCATCAAAGTAAACTTACTGCTAATTATGAATTGCTCAAGTGTCCCAAATTCTTAACTGTGTTTTGCCTCACAACTTTGACCGGTTCACCATCTACACTCCGTTTGGCACAACAAGTTGAACCTTAGTTGCACCCTCATTGCACCCTTGTTTCACCCTTGTTGTGCCGTAGCTATGCCCTAGTGACACATTGATTTTCCCTACTTACATCACAATTGCATCCTCATTGTCCCTTACTGACATCCTAACCATGTCTTACATGCGTACTTACTACTCAAAAGTTACATCCAACTTTAACCATAGTTGTGGCCTAGTTGTGCCGTAGATGCGTCCTTGTTTTACCCTAATTGCGCCGTAGTTTGCCCCTGATTGCATCCTAGTTGTTTCCTACTTGCACCCAAGTTGTGCCCTGGTTGGAACCTATTTTACCTTTGGTCGTACCTTAGTTGCACCCTAGTTGCACCCTACTTGCACCCTAGTTGTGTCCTTGTTGCACCTAGTTTTACACAATTTACATCCATAATGTGTCCTAGTTTTGAATTAGTTGTGTTGCAGTTCTATCGTGCTTCTGCACCAGTTATGCCCTAGTTATTCCCTAGATACATCCTATTACGCATTAGTTGCCCCCTAGTTGTGTCCTCAATACGCATTCGACGTACTATAATTACACTATAGTCGTGCCCTAGGTTTAACCTAACTAAGACCCTTCTTGTATCCTAATTGCAGTATGATTGCTCCCTAGTTGTACCCTGGATGAATCCAAGTTACAAGCTAATTGCGCCACAGTTTCATCCTAGTTTTGCCCTTGTTGGACCCTGTTTCCCTTAAGTTCCACCCTATTCACGCTCTAGTTGCGCCCTAGTTGCACCTTAGTTACGCCCGTGTTGCACCGTACTTGCGAGCAGATCCCATCCAAGTTGCACCCACCTTTTGCCCATATTGCACCCTAGTTGCACCCTAGTTGCATCCTAGTTGCTTCGAAGATAAATCCAAGTTATCCCCTAGTTGCGCCCTGGTTACGCCCTTGTTGGCCTCGAGTTGTGCCCTAGTCGCATCCCAACAGTGTCTTTGTTGCCCCATAGTTAAATCGTGGTTTCTTCTTGGATGCCTCAGTATTTGCAACATGGTGGCACCATAGTTGAGTCCTAGCTACGCCCATGTTGTGCCCTAGTTACGTTGCAACGACACCTTAGTTGTACCCTAGTACTGACATCATTATGCCCTAGTTGAGCCCTGCTTTTCCCCTAGTTCCGTCATAGCCAACATGCGCCCTCGGTTATAATCTCACTCGTGTTGGACCCTAGTCGTGCTTAGTTGCACCATAATATTGCCATACCATTGCCCAAGTTGCGTCCTAGTTTCCCTCTAAACATCTCCTTGTTGCATCCTAGTTGTGACATAATTACACCCTTGTTGTGCCCTTGCTACGCCCTAGTTACACCCTAGTTGAGCCATATTTGTACCCTCATTACACCTTGATTACTTCCTATTTACCCCTTGGGTGTCTTCTAGTTGCACCCTCAATGTGCCCTCGTTGTACCCTAGTTGTGTCCTAGCTATGTCTTAGTTTCAACCTACTTAGGCAAAAATCCTAGAATATTCTACCACTAGCTACACCCTCATTGTACCCTAGTTGCATCCTAGTTATACCCTAGTTGCCCCTTTCTTACGTCCACATTGTGTCCTCATAGCGTCCTAGTTGTGCCCTAGATGTGGCCTGATTCCCTCCTAGTTAGGCCTCCTATCGTGCCAAGTGTCGACCTGGAGGGCAAAGGTGGGGACAAGTGGTTTGCCGAGCCCGAGGGGTGCGTGAACGTGTTGGTTGTCGTGGTCATCAATACTATGCCCTTTATTATGGAAGTTGCCATTGCTGTCTGGATTGCTTGTAGAGGGTCGTTGTTTGCGTGTTGCTGGTCCTCCATTGCTAGATTCTTTATTGGTTGTTATTGCTCATTGTTAAACGCGCTTGCTCTATGTGATAGAGTTGCATAGAAGACTCATGCAAGGTTGTCGCCTTGTAGCTATTGTGTTGACTACCCCTCCAATGCCATTGTGCCTTGATACCAAATGTTACGCCAAGCGGAATGAAAGTGATTCATGTAAATGATGTGAGGAGAAGTAGACCATTTGTGTATTTGGGAGAAATGGATTATCTATGTTTAGCAATACGTGTACTTGGATGACAAGCATCTAACAAACCGAGCACACATACATAAATAAACGAATGAAAATGAGTGGGAAGTTCAGTTCTTGGTGCTAGAGCTCAATAACTTGTGCGATGACATGCGGTGAATTGTCACTTCAAGAAACTCCACCGAGAAGTCAAGAGTTTTGGTAACATCGAGGCATAGTTTCATATAATTCTAGCAATGTCAAGAATTCAACCAAACAGTGTAGAAATTTTGGAACCATTTGCGATACGTTTGTCGTCCATTCTAGAAAGTGGTCAAAGTTGTTAGAAACTTCTTGAACAAAACACGAGAGGTCAAGGCAGGTACCAAAAATGCTCTAAGCTGATCGGAATGAAAATCCTAAGGTCGCCTCTCAATGGGCCAAAAACGTAGGGACATAAATGCCCACATGTAGTTTTTTGGGACTTGTGTACGTACGGGAGCTAACAAAGATGAAGTTGCCGAGAAAAATACGAATTGAGACAAATGTGTATTTGAGTGATTTATTATAGCAATGCAACACCATACCCACATAATTCTCCATGGCATTGTCGTAACCACAACTCTGAAATTTATCATGGGTAAATTGGCCATGTATACTTGTTTCTTACAATGTCCTCATGCGAGCAGATGTTCTAGTGGAAATGCACTAAATCTTTAGCCGATCTTCTTCCTAACCCATTGGAAGCTCAAACCAGATGACACTGACCTGAATGGTTGGACAGTCATTTTTACACCCTAGCTACTTCAACGGTCTAGATTTTCTAAACTTCAAACTATTTGTTTATTGTTACTTGGCGGCGGTGGAACTTAGGATTTGACTGTGAAGGTCTTGTTTATTGTTTTTCTTTTAGATGGTTTTGGTTACAGAAAAACAACACACTCCAAAGGCTGAACATTTAGGCAGCCTATGAGGTGAGGCTTTTACGATAGGTCGGAGTTGAGAGCTGACGCGGTTTACCAATGGAGCAATCCTACGGTCATCGCAAACCATCACAATTTTGTTAGGTAGCTTATATAGGTCGGTACTCGCCATGCCCCGATGTCTACATCATCATTTTATATGGTGACGACTGGTGAGGTCATCTCCTTAAAAAGCCAATTTGTGCCATGTGAACCACATGGTACAAATAAGTGGACAAATGTCACACCACACCGGTAAGACTTCAAAGCCAGAGCAAAGGACAAACATCGTAGCAATGTTCCCATGGTCGACATATACTGACCAGATTTCTCTTGTATTTAGGAAGAAACATTGCAGACTTTCACTAAAGATGGAAGCAGCTCTGAAGCGAGAAGAGGACCAACACTGTACAGATGACATGTTGAGCGCTAGCAATCAAGTTCTCCTCAACTCGGCTTTTATGAAACCTTGAATAAATGACTTTGCAAGGCTCAAACCTTGGTGATTGGAACCGTTTGAGATCGAGGGAATGCAAAACCCTTGTCATTGCCCAACTTTGCTTGCGTGAAAGCATGGCAATCCACCTATCTTCCACATTAGCAAGCTCAAGCACTGTTAGGAATCAAGCGAAAACTTCCTCGAAAGAGATGTCACACCTCCGCCTCTTATGCACATGGATGAGGATCCAAAGTATGTCTTTGAAGACATCCTCAGACACAAACATTGTGGAAAGCCAACGAATGATGCGGTGAAGTGTGACATTGCACTCAATGGCAAAGAGCCTTACGACAACCTCCGAGCCGTCAAGTAATTTGCTATTGTCGTCATCGGCCTACGTCTACTTATGCGACATGACTCCATCAATAGAACGGGGGAGTGTTATGTCCCAGACATACACGAGTCCGTAAACTCCATGAGTGGGCATCAACCTAAAATTTTAACGCTAATCGGCCAAGGGAAATTTGGCATCCTAGTCCAACCTCCGGTGTTCCATACTTGAATGTTCTGATAACTTTGACCACTTTCTAGGATGGTTGATACAATTATCGTAAACTACATCAATTTTTTGATACTATTCAATGCAATCATCGACGGTGATACACTTTTACAAATTCACGCCTTGATGTTTTTTTAACTAGCCTGACTTCTTGGTGGATTTTCTCGAAGTGACCACCCATGGTGTGATAGTTCATGCATCACTCGGCTCGAGCGTCAATGACCCAATGCATGCCTCATTGTGATTCTCGCCACGGTGTATATGCGCTCGACTTCTCATGTAAGTACTCTGGCTATTAACTAGAAAATGAAAGTTATTATCATCATCAAATTTCAAACTATCCCATGTCCTCATATTGTATATTGCTCAGCACCTCATCTCTATAGACCACCCACATTCCACTTTGCATAAACTATTCACCATGTGTTTGTTCGATGTGATACATTGTTAGATAGAGCAATCCCTAGACAAAGGCCGCCCTCACATTATACCATCTCAACCTCCCTTGCCACTTGAGGTTGGCGACTGAAGGTTAACTAGAGATAAAGTCGCCACTGACCACGAAGGAGCCTGAGAACTCCTGGTTAGGCGATCAGGAGTTGTTACGAGTTGGTACAACTTCAGAGTTGTTACTACTTGGGTACAACTCCCAGGTCGCTACTCCATGTTCCTGTCGTCGCTCACAGAGCGAGGTTATGAAGCGAGATTTCGTGCCTGTCAAAGTTGTGATAGTCAAGGAAGTAGTGTTCTTACGCACAGAGGTGTCGACCTTTGCTAATTGTCGCTCAGCGTAGTTGCTACACCTTGTGGTGTGAGAGCACTTCTGGAGAACAACGTTACTGTGCAGCAGGTGGAAGTTATAATTATGCACATGCAGATGCATGGCTGATTTGCTACAAACTGGTGCAAACGCAACCTGAAGGTGGAATGAACACGCGATGCGAGAAATCTGTTGTGGCTGTGTGTTTCTGTGCTCCCAATTCCTAGATCGAATGGGAAATCATTTGACGAAATATTTGTCTAGCAGAACGGGACCCTTTTGCTTCCAGCAGCTGCGCTCGCAGCTGCCTTGCTGCGTTGCTAGGTAACAGCAACAGAGACGACCCCATGCTTACAGCCACGACCCTTGAGGGCTATCCGCGTCGCAGGAGACGCGCTGTAACCCTAGCTGGCACGTGACAGTGGGGGGAAAGAGGCGGGACCGATCGCCCATCGAACGGTGGCGAAAGGTCATCGGGAATCGGTCGTGGTTGGCGAACGCAGCATCGGCCACACACGAAAGGATCCAACGGCGGTGGCAATTCTTTTGATAGTCGAGAAGATGGCGAGGATCAGGACATGCGAGGCCTGTTTTTTTTGGCCCATGCACGCAGTGGCGCCTGCTGCTCGCTTTGGGGCCATCACGGCAAGCCTGCCGCTGACGGGGCAGTGTGCTCGTGGCGGCGATTCGCTGACATGCCTCACTGCTAGCGGCTTGACTTTAGTGCTCAAAGCTTCAGAGATACACAGGCTGATGTGACGCGAACTGTGGCCTCTGACGCGATCTAGCGAGCGTGATCCGCGAGAAAAGCGCCTCTTCCTCTTCGACCGAATGTAGTCTTTCTCGTGCGGCTGGGATGCGCAGCGGGTCCCTCCTCGGCAGGTCCGGTGTGAGTAACCCTGCCGGTGGACGGCACTTCGGGGCGATGTGGGACTGACGTGTGTTGAGGCGCCCGTGGTTGTAG
>SZWC01035729.1:1916-11992 GCA_023375785.1 Penium margaritaceum | reverse complement strand
TTTTGGGCCGGTTTAAAGACAGATCTTGCATTGCTGCGTGCGACACCCGCCGTGCGCCGCGGCAGGTACTTATGCCATGGACCTGTCAATTGTCATCTCTCTTTGCACATGCTATTGATGTATTCTGATACTTTGCCTTGTGTCTCCTAGCCAGACCCTTGCCGTTACGTGCACAACCTGTGACTGCCGTCACTGTCTGCCTAGGCACTGAGGCTTGTTGTGATGTGAGTTGTTTCCGCCCATTTTTACAGCTTACTGTGACCACTCGGCCGTGTCCATGCTCGTGCAGATCCCTGATGCACACCCAGCTGGTGCCGGAGCACTGACGGTTGGTGGATCCAGCCACCAGCAGCAGCCAGACGGTTGCCACGACGTCCCGGGTGCTTGTTGGGGTGCTCTGCAGTTTTTCTGCAGGTACTAGAGTTTTCTCGGGGGACTCGCTGTTGAGCCGGATTTGCATGTTTTGCATTGTCCGTCCACCGATCGATGCCGGACTTGTGCGTGTGACCAGTCGTAGCATCCGGCTCAAGATTATGCATCTCTAGGTTCAGACGGTGTTGCGTTTGGATGTCTGTACACACAGTTGAGGCCAAAACAATGGTTTTGAGCCGGTTTTAGGTCAAACTGACACTACCGCGTGTGTCACCCGCCGTGTGCCACGGCAGGTATTTATGCTCTGTGCTTGTCAGTTGTCATTTCTCTCTGCATTACTAAGCTATTGGAGCTTATGAGACTTTGCGCGTCTCCCTAGCCTGATCCTTGCTGTTTCTTGCANCGTCACTGTCTGCCTAGGCACTGAGGCTTGTTGTGATGTGAGTTGTTTCCGCCCATTTTTACAGCTTACTGTGACCACTCGGCCGTGTCCATGCTCGTGCAGATCCCTGATGCACACCCAGCTGGCGCCGGAGCACTGACGGTTGGTAGATCCAGCCACCAGCAGCAGCCAGACGGTTGCCACGACGTCCCGGGTGCTTGTTGGGGTGCTCTGCAGTTTTTCTGCAGGTACTAGAGTTTTCTCTGGGGACTCGCTGTTGAGCCGGATTTGCATGTTTTGCATTGTCCGACCACCGATCGATGCCGAACTTGTGCGTGTGACCAGTCGTAGCATCCGGCTCAAGATTCTGCATCTCTAGGTTCAGACGGTGTTGCGTTTGGATGTCTGTACACACAGTTGAGGCCAAAACAATGGTTTTGAGCCGGTTTTAGGTCAAACTGACACTACCGCGTGTGTCACCCGCCGTGTGCCACGGCAGGTATTTATGCTCTGTGCTTGTCAGATGTCATTTCTCTCTGCATTACTAAGCTATTGGAGCTTATGAGACTTTGCGCGTCTCCCTAGCCTGATCCTTGCTGTTTCTTGCACCTGCTTGCTTGCTAGTGCGCTAGCTGACTGGATAGTGTCGCCACATCAGCAGCAGCAAGGTTAGGAAGCTTCCTAGAAATTTCTCATGGTATCAAAGCAGTGTGACCCCTCTCGCTAAGCTGCGCCGCAGAGACGCAGCACAGGCAGCAGCAGTGAGAGTCACCGCAGCCGCCACATCCTGGGACCTGTCGCAGCCGACGTTGGCAGCAGCAACGTCACCACGCAATCGCCACCACCGTAGCAAGTGGAGCTGTGGCAGTGACAAAATCCAGCAGCCACGCTGGCCAGCAGCAGCAACACCGGGTGGCAGCAGCAGCCGTGTCTGGCTGCCAGCCAGTACACCAAAAAAAAGGAGTAGCAGCTCGCAGCAGCAGCTCGCGGCGGCGACTGCGCGCAATGGCAGCGCGCAGCGGCAGCAGCAACTTGCGGCTGCAACGGCATCAGCAGCCGCGATCAGCACCAACAGCACAGCAGCAGCACCGAAGCAGCAGCAGTGCAGCAGCAGCATTGCAGCTGCTGCAGCGACAACATCAACAGCGGTAGCAGCAGCATTGCAGCAACGGCTGCCGCTACAGCAACAGAGCAGCAGATCCGCCACAGGAGCAGCGGCGAGCTTGCACAACATTGCTGCTGCACAGCAGTGCATCGCAACTGTGCAGAGACTGCGCAGCACTGCACAGGCATGCGTGGCACTGCGCAGGCCTGTGCAGTCGCGAGTAGGGGGTGACGAGGTCACCCCCACCGGTCACGCGGGGTTCGCATGACCTAAAAACAAAATCGCTGGCGTAGAAAACGCTAGCGAAAAAATGCTAGCGTTTCTTTCGCTAGCGTAAATAAACGTTGATGTCATCATACACTATGCTGACGTCAGCAGTTTTGGGGTCAAAACGTCAATTTTTTAAGACGTTTCAACTCCTTGAGAAACGCTGTGAGTTTCTTGTTTGGAGTATTTTTTACGTTCGGCCCCATACTGAGCATTGCGATGGCACCGGTCCGTGACAAGGANCGCGGGAGACTGTGGTCGACTTCCGACCCTTTCTCGGTGAGACCGGGACCGGGACTGGAGCAGATCCACGTCAGGGGTGGGAGCTGGCCCTGACACTCCTCGCTGCGGAGACCCATGCCACGAGGGCGGCACGACTACGTGAGTTTTACTCCCCCCGTCAGGGTCCCACGGAGCTTGCAGCTGACTACTGGAGGCACGCGATGCGCCTTTACACGCGCCTTGGGACCGGTGGCGGGACGCAGTTGTGGGCACTCTACACCATCATGATGGGGGCGCATTTGGACCACGTGAAGCTCTTTACGGGCTTCGAGCGTGTGGCTCTGTCTGAGTTGTCAGATTCACTACAGCTACTTCCTTGGGCCCATCGCTACTTCATCCAGGCCACATCGGCTCATGAGGCTGCCATCGCCCATCAGCATGGTCCAATTGTTACAGCAGTGACTGCGATCCCTCCTACGCCTCTTTCCCTGCTCACCAGTCCCACCTCGATCGCTACCTCCTCCTCCTCCTCTACCCCAAGCGGCCAAACTCAGGGTATTGCAGCGGCCGCACAAGGGAAGAAGGGGAAGAAACGACGTGGGAAGGGACAACAGCAGCAGCAGCCGGCGAGTAGTGGCAGTGGACGTTCTGCCCACTGCTACAACTATGGAGGCGCTCACCGCTACACGGAGTATGAGCAACCCCTTGACTGGACTCGGATCATGCGCGCCCTTCAGGCGGCGCACACACAGTGGATTTCCTTGAGTGACACACGGACTGGGCGCGCCGCGACCACGAGTGCAGCAGACGCATCCGTTTCATCAGGCCGCAGCAGTGATGTGGACCCTGGGGATCGCACGATCGCGGAGCTTCGTCAGCTGCTAGCGCTTCGTACTCAGGGAGGTGCGAGTATGTTGTCACAGCCAAGTGGTCCCGACAGAGCTTGTCTTACTGCGTCTATTGCTCGTGATGATGCTTGTGGTGGACCTATGATGGCTTGCGATGAGGATGGACCTGACAGTACCTATTGGCTTGACGAGTCACAGATCCGTGTTGTTCGTCGTTGTCCCGAGTCCTCTGCAGAGCGTCCAGTAGAGGCAGAGTGTTCTGTGGCACGTNCGACCCTTTCTCGGTGAGACCGGGACCGGGACTGGAGCAGATCCACGTCAGGGGTGGGAGCTGGCCCTGACACTCCTCGCTGCGGAGACCCATGCCACGAGGGCGGCACGACTACGTGAGTTTTACTCCCCCCGTCAGGGTCCCACGGAGCTTGCAGCTGACTACTGGAGGCACGCGATGCGCCTTTACACGCGCCTTGGGACCGGTGGTGGGACGCAGTTGTGGGCACTCTACACCATCATGATGGGGGCGCATTTGGACCACGTGAAGCTCTTTACGGGCTTCGAGCGTGTGGCTCTCTCTGAGTTGTCAGATTCACTACAGCTACTTCCTTGGGCCCATCGCTACTTCATCCAGGCCACATCGGCTCATGAGGCTGCCATCGCCCATCAGCATGGTCCAATTGTTGCAGCAGTGACTGCGATCCCTCCTACGCCTCTTTCCCTGCTCACCAGTCCCACCTCGATCGCTACCTCCTCCTCCTCCTCTACCCCAAGCGGCCAAACTCAGGGTATTGCAGCGGCCGCACAAGGGAAGAAGGGGAAGAAACGACGTGGGAAGGGACAACAGCAGCAGCAGCCGGCGACTAGTGGCAGTGGATGTTTTGCCCACTGCTACAACTATGGAGGCGCTCACCGCTACACGGAGTATGAGCAACCCCTTGACTGGACTCGGATCATGCGCGCCCTTCAGGCGAAGACACACAGTGGATTTCCTTGAGTGACACACGGACTGGGCGCGCCGCGACCACGAGTGCAGCAGACGCATCCGTTTCATCAGGCCGCAGCAGTGATGTGGACCCTGGGGATCGCACGATCGCGGAGCTTCGTCAGCTGCTAGCGCTTCGTACTCAGGGAGGTGCGAGTATGTTGTCACAGCCGAGTGGTCCCGACACAGCTTGTCTTACTGCGTCTATTGCTCGTGATGATGCTTGTGGTNGACCTATGATGGCTTGCGATGAGGATGGACCTGACAGTACCTATTGGCTTGACGAGTCACAGATCCGTGTTGTTCGTCGTTGTCCCGAGTCCTCTGCAGAGCGTCCAGTAGAGGCAGAGTGTTCTGTGGCACGTCGCTCAGTGTCGACGACTCGTCGTGAGCCGGGTGGCACCTGGATTATTGACTCAGGGGCCGCCCATCACATGACCTGCCGTAGTGACTTCGTTGTTCTCGATCCCGTTGTGTCCGTTCGGTCTGTTCGCACAGGGTCTGGTCAGTCGTTGCCTGTGCTGGGAGTTGGAGTTGTACGGTTTGATGGTCCGTCTGGCCCCTTGTACATTTCTGATGTGCTCTTTGTCCCTGCTCTTGAGCTCAGCTTGCTCTCTGTTCGTGCATGCACCATGATGGGTCTCACTGTTGAGCACTCTGCTGACTCTGCCACAGTGACTGCTCTTGACACACGCGCCATCGTGCGTCGTGCCTCTGTCGTTGATGACCTGTATCGTGTGTCTCGTTGCACTCCCTCTGTCTCTTCTCCACCTCTCTCCTCTGCGCGAGTGTTTTTCACTGGTGTTCTCTCCCATGAGCACCAGCGCTTGTTTCATCGTCGCCTCTGCCGTGTGAGCTCGGACACTGTGTCCAAGCTCATTCGCACTCAGCCAGCCCTCGGTCTTGACGCAGCTTCTTTTGAGAAGCCGCCCAAGACCGAGTGCCTTCTTTGCGTCCAGGGTAAGATGCATCGCTGCTCTTTCCCTGACTCCTCCTCCCGGGCACTGCGCCCACTAGAGTTGGTCCAATCGAACCTTCTCGATCCTCTCCCGGTCGAGTCCCTCTCTGATCGGGGTCGATATGTTCTCACCCTGACTGATGACTTCACCCGGATGCGGTGGGTCTACAGCTTCCGCCACAAAAGCGATGCCGCATTTGCGGTCCGCCTGTGGCTTGTGATGGCTGAGTGTCAATTTTGTCACACCCTGCACACATTCCGCTTAGATCGTGGTGGCGAGTTCTTGGGCGAGATGGATGCCTACTTTGCCGAGCACGGTATCTTTCACCAGCTTTCCGCCCCTGCTACACCACAGCACAACAGTGTGTCTGAGCATTGGAACCGCACCATGGAGGATGCGGTTCGCGCTATGCGGTCTGAGTGCGGTCTACCAGAGTCTTTTGCCTTTGAGGGTCTCTCCTACATGACGTGGGTCTGGAACCGCTTGCCGCATGGTCCACTTCCAGACCATGTCACACCGTACGAGTTGTGGTTCGACCATCGTGCTGATCTCCATTTCACTCGCGTTTGGGGGTCCCTCGCCTGTGTCTGGTACACCGAGGATTAGTAGGGGTCTAAGGTCTCACCTCGGGGACGAATGTGTACCTTCCTCGGCATCTCCCCGCGGTCGAAGGCCTGGCGTTTTTGGGACCCTGCTCGCCATCGCATTGTCGAGTCTCGAGATGCTCTCTTCTTTGAGGCTCTCACCTACCGCGACTTGTCCAGCATTCTGTCACTGGCCGCCGACCACGTTCCTACTTGTGTGGCCTCCCGGCGGATGGGGGAGTCCAGTCCTGCGGATGGATCCAGCCGGGCCTCCTCACCTGTGGTCCGGTCTCCGGCTGCTGAAGATCCGGCCATCGTGGCTGTGGGTCCAGTTGCCTCATCAATACCCTCTGGCACACCTGATCCCGTGCCGGTATCAGACCCCTCTGGTGTACTCGATCTTGTGCCTGTGCCGGTCCCTTGTGCCACACCTGATCCCGTACGAGCGTCGGTCCCCTCTGGCACACCTGATCCCGTGCCGGTGTCAGACCCCTCTGGCACACCCGATCTCGTACCAGCGTCGGTCCCCTCTGGCACACCCGATCTCGTACCAGTGTCGGTACCCTTTGTTACACCTGATCCCGTACCAGTGTCAGTCCCCTCCATCACACCCACTCCCGTGCATGCACCCATATCCCCTATGGCTCTGGCTCAGCAGCCTTCCCCATAGCCTGAGGTGAGCGTTGCATTGGGCTACTCCCGCGAGCCCGGTGGTCGCCTTCGACCATTGGCCTCTAGGGCTCAACGGATTGCTGACTCTGCGCCCAGACGCTCGACTCGTAGTGTTCAGAGTGGCGAGCATGGCACGAAGGCCCTTGGCTTGAGTGTCCAGGCAGACTACATTGAGGTGCACCCAGCATGTCCTGTCGGCCACGAGTTGGTCTCTCGAGAGTTCATGGTCGCTTGTGATGCTGCAGCCGACCTTGTCGTGGTGAGACCGAGTCCGGAGGCGTGTGTCTTAGCCACCCGGAGTACTCCCTCGACGATGCCTGATCCAGGCACGTTGAAGGAGGTACTCTCAGCTCACGATGTAGACCTGTGGCGTGCTGCTTGTGAGGATGAGCTGAGAGCTATCCGTGAGCACTGTGTCTATGAGCTTGTCGACCTCCCGCCTGGGCGGAAGGCTGTACAGGCCAAGTGGGTCTTTCGCAAGAAGGTGAAGCCTGATGGCACATTGGATCGCTACAAGGCTCGCTTGACGGCCAAGGGGTTCTCGCTGGTTGAGGGAATAGATTTCACTGACACCTTTGCACCCGTTGGCCGCATGACCACCGCTCGCGCTCTGTTCGGGGTTGTTGCTCACCACGGCTGGGAGCTGCACCAGATGGACGTGAACAACGCGTTCCTCCATGGCACCTTAGAGGAGGAGATCTACATGGTCCAGCCACCTGGATTCGAGGTCGATGACAAGGTGTGGCGCTTGCGCAAGGCCTTCTACGACCTGAAATAGTCACCCGGGTGCTGGAACTTGGAGATCACTAGACCACTGACACGTGCCGGTTACGTACAGAGTGACGCTGACCCGTCCCTCTTTCTCAGACGGACAGTTGAGAGCTTCACCGCCATCCTGGTCTACGTGGACGACCTTCTGATTGCTTCTCCTTCTATGGAGGCCGTGAAGGAGGCCAAGGCAGTTCTCCAGGCTGCCTACAGGATGAAGGACCTTGGTCTTGCAGTTGTGTTTCTCAGGATGGAGATCCTGCGTGATTGTCAGCGACGGACACTCTTGTTGCATCAGGCACGTTACGCCCACGTTGTGGGGGAGCGGTTTGCTGACCTCCTGGGTGCAGTTCCTACAGCCTCCACCTCCATCACAACTGAAGGGCAGGATGCTCTGAAGGTGGATGACCCCGCAGACCTGGGGGAGACAGTGGACGTGACCCTGTACTTGCGCCTGATTGGCTCCTTGATGTACTTGGCCACTACCACACGACCCGACATTGCCTTTGCCGTCAACCTCCTTGCACAGTTTTCACAGTGTCCTTGGGCAAGAGCCCTTCATGCGGCTGTGCGAGTGGTGCGGTACGTGGTGTCCACACCGTACCTCGGACTCTACTTTCGACGGCAGTGTTCGGTGGTCGTCGACGGCTACACAGACAGTGACTGGGCGTGGAGTCCTGATGGGCGCAGTCGGACAGGCTACGTGTTCCTGCTTTGTTGCACCGCTGTGTCGTGGCGGAGTGGCAAGCAGAGATGTATCGCACGTAGCTCATCAGAGGCTGAGTATGTTGCTCTGGGAGCTAGGGCTGCTCAGGCTGTGTGGCTCCAACGTCTATTTCGTGAGTTGCGTCAGTCTGTGCCTTGCATCGTTCTGCGCTGTGACAACCAAAGTGCTCGTGCCATTGCAGAGAACTTTGGTGTGTTTCATGCACGCATGAAGCACATTGCTGTTGAGCATCACTTTGTGCTTGATCTTGTGGAGCGACAGGTGATCTCCATCCTCTGGGTCGGCACAGACATGCAGCGGGCTGACTTCTTGACCAAGGCACTTGCGCGTGGAAAGTTCATGGTGGCCATTCATTCTATCGGGCTACGTCCCTTGCCTGAGAGTGGCTGAGAGTGGGGTGTGTGAGCTGAGAGTGGGGTGTGTGAGCATGGACTGTTGAGCATCTTGTTCTGCACGTGTGTCAATTCTGCATGTGTATGCACATGCGTACCATCGGGTCATGGGGGAGTGTTGTGCTGTGAGTTGTTTCCGTCCATTTGTACAGCTTACAGTGACCACTCGGCCGTGTCCATGCTCGTGCAGATCCCTGATGCGGGCCCAGCTTATGCCGAAGCACTGACGATTGGTGGATCCAGCCACCAGCAGCTGCCAGACGGTTGCCACGACGTCCGGGGTGCTTGTTGGGGTGCTCTGCAATTTTTTTGCAAGTGCTAGAGTTTTCTCGGTGGACTGGCTCTTGAGCCCGATTTGCATGTTTTGCATTGTCCGTCCTCTGATCGATGTCGGAATTGCGCATGTGACCAGTCGTAGCGTCCGGCTTGAGATTTTGCATCTCNTACAGTGACCACTCGGCCGTGTCCATGCTCGTGCAGATCCCTGATGCGGGCCCAGCTTACGTCGAAGCACTGACGGTTGGTGGATCCAGCCACCAGCAGCTGCCAGACGGTTGCCACGACGTCCGGGGTGCTTGTTGGGGTGCTCTGCAAATTTTTTGCAAGTGCTAGAGTTTTCTCGGTGGACTGGCTCTTGAGCCCGATTTGCATGTTTTGCATTGTCCGTCCTCTGATCGATGTCGGAATTGCGCATGTGACCAGTCGTAGCGTCCGGCTTGAGATTTTGCATCTCTAGGTTCAAACGGTGTTGCGTTTGGATGTCTGTGCGCAGAGTTGCGGCCAAAACAGTGGTTTTGAGCCGGTTTTTGGACAAACTGACACTGCTGCGTGCGTCACCCGCCGTGTGCCGCGGCCGGTATTAATGTTGTGTGCTTGTCAGTTGTCATTCCTCTCTGCATTACTAAGCTATTGGAGCTTATGAGACTTTGCGCGTCTCCCTAGCCTGATCCTTGCTGTTTCTTGCACCTCCTTGCGTGCTAGTGCGCTAGCTGACTGGACAGTGTCGCCACATCAGCAGCACCAAGGTTAGGATGAAAAATTTCTAGGAAGCTTCCTAACCTTGCTGCTACTGATGTGGCGACACTGTCGAGTCGGCTAGCGCACTAGCAAGCAAGCAGGTGCAAGAAACAGCAAGGATCAGGCTAGGGAGACGCGCAAAGTCTCATAAGCTCCAATAGCTTAGTAATGCAGAGAGAAATGACAACTGAGAAGCACATAGCATAAATACCTGCCGTGGCACACGGCGGGTGACGCACGGGACAGTGTCAGTTTGTCCTAAAACCGGCTCAAAACCATTGTTTTGGCCGCAACACTGCGCACAGACATCCAAACGCAACACCGTCTGAACCTAGAGATGCAAAATCTTGAGCCGGACGCTACGACTGGTCACACGCACAAGTCCGGCATCGATCGGTGGACAGACAATGCAAAACATGCAAATCGGGCTGAAGAACCAGTCCAGCGAGAAAACTCTAGCACCTGCAGAAAAACTGCAGAGCACCCCAACAAGCACCCGGGACGTCGTGGTAACCGTCTGGCAGCTGCTGATGGTTGGATCCACCAACCGTCAGTGCTCCGGCGCCAGCTTGGCCCGCATCAGGGATCTGCACGAGCATGGACACGGCCGAGTGGTCACAGTAAGCTGTACAAATGGATGGAAACAACTCACAGCTTCCTAGCAATGTCTCAGCCTGGTCGGCGGCTGTGGCGCTAGGAAGCTTTCACGCATCTTCTCAGTAGGTTCTATCTTTTCCCCACCATTTTACAATCGGTTCCAAATCCTCCGGTGCCCATCGTTT
>SZWC01035726.1:0-16687 GCA_023375785.1 Penium margaritaceum | reverse complement strand
TATGTATATGTATATGTATATGTATATGTATATGTATATGTATATGTATATGTATATGTATATGTATATGTATATGTATATGTATATGTATATGTATATGTGTATTTATATGTATATTTATATGTATTTGTATATGTATATGCATATGCATATGCATATGAATATATTTCTCAACATGTATACTTAGATGAATAGATATATTTACATTCACAATTTTAAATACATGTATATTTATATGTATGTATTTGTGTGTTTTCCCACCCACTCAATAGGTTAAAAAATATATTGAGAAGGAAATGTGAAATTTGACCATCCTCTTCAAACGGTATAAAATGCTTAAAAATTACGCATTTGATTGATGGTTGAGGAGTTTAGAAGGCAACTCATTGAAGAAGTACCTTCTTTCCTTCTCCTAGGTTTCATGACATAATAATTGTCATGTAGTAGTCATCATAGTCTTTGATTATGATTCTTAGCGTACCAGGCCGATTAATCTCCATGGTACTTAACATTATATGATGGTTTTGAGCGAATGGTAGCAAGTTGTGAGTAGGAAATATCCATTTTCCTTTGGAGTGCCTGTCCCTCCTTGTAAGGTAGGATTGATGTTTTTTCGAAGGAATGGTGTTAATAAAAGATTATCTTGTGACAATGAATTGATTCCTATTTTAAGTTTTAGATATTCAAACTGCTGCATAGATATAAATTTATGATTTTAGTAAATAGATAGGCTTAAATGCGTTTCCCACTTACAGTTTTGTACCAACTTTGTTAATTTCATGTTTCATGTTCTTAATTTTTGGTTTAGTTTAGTTTCTCCCACAACAATCAAAGGAGAGTTTATATTCCTTAGACAAGAACATCAGCCGTTTAGCCATAGTATCTAAGGATGTCAATCTCATGAATGTCGCCATTATTAGGGTAAGTTTGGCATGCCACAATTAATGACATTGCTCCACTAGGTGAGATGAATCTGTTCAACTGTATGGATTCGCATTGATGGGAGTCAACACATCCCTAGGAATAGTTTTGCTCGCCTGAACTTATTGAAGTTGTTTTTTCCGTCAACCACTTTGGTGCCCGTGGCTTTTATGCCAAGTTGTTTGTGTCTCAGTTTCATTCCATATGTTTTCTTTGGCCGTTTTTTGTTCCTTATGCAACACTTTTCCATGTCAATATTATTAGCTTCCATACCAACCTTAGAGGAAAGTAATATGGTGTATTGTTTGGGGCACAAATCAACAAAGCATTATTTTGTATGTATTGTACTAGAATATTGTAGGGGAAGTGCACCATGCTATGAGATATCTACCCACATCCTAATTTCTGAAAGCATAATTCCATGAAATTGATGTTGAGGGGTGTTTGGAGAGTAGATGCTTGCACAAATTAGTCCAAACACTCTCGCAAAGTTTGGACCATTGAGATGGGAGGATTATTTTTACTTCTTCATCTGATATATTAAATCATGGCATGCCAAGCACACACTTAATTAATTCTCCATCTTCTTGTATTGAGGAAGCCCCTTTCATTTCCCAACTTGTTAAGATCTTGAATTTATATGTTAGGGAAATGAGAACCGAAAAAGGGACCTCAACCAAAGTTAGAAGTAATTTCTAGTACATGCTTCTCCAATACTATGTAGAAGGACATCACGTCCTAAAATAGGACTATGGTGTGGTTTAACTAGCCTTCAACATCTTTTTTGATGCGATTGTGTCAGCACTCTTCTTTCAGATTCTGACTTCCCCCATCTTATATTCTGTTATGTAATGGGATGCTAGATTGATTGTTTGACAAGAAATACTGACCGCCAAACCCTACAATAGACTGGTACCAAATTTCAGGTTTGGTTTTTGAAATTTTCTGGATAAGACGTGAATTTCCTCTAAATAAAGTTATTCAATTACTTGAAAGAATGTTATCTGACAGCCTCACGTTTGGCCTTTGTTTTGGCACATGTGGATGTCCCTATTCTTCAATGGTAAAGCTTTGACAAAGAGAGAACATAAAAAGAATTTATTGCCAGTTTTCTTTGTGCACCAGCATGCGCTATTTGGATGCAAAATGCTACTCCATTTTCGTAATAGAGCATGCAACATTCAAAATACGGTGCCACGCCATCAAATTTTATGAACTGGACTTTTCTTTCAGAACATTGGGTTGAAGGGCTGTGTATAATGGATCAAGGTGATCTGAAGCTCCTTTCATTTTTGCAATAGGTAAAAATATTTCCATACTTACTACCCCGCCAGCATGGACCCATCCCAACCCCCCTCTCCAACAAAACAGGGACACCTTGCATAGTCAGCCGTCATCAACAACGTCTCACCAATCCACACATAACTCCATAGGAGACAGGACCAGGTAAATCAGCACCCCCTCCAACAAAGAATACACGCCCAGCCACACACATCAGCTGACCCGACAGCCACAAGAAAACAACATCCTTCAACCAAAAAACCCCAAAAAGTGATGATAGCCTCACACTGAATTACAACAAAGGGAAAACAGCACAGCCACTCATCATAGCAATGTGAGGGTAGCGCGCATCACACACAAAGGGAGACAGAATGACCCACCAACACAAGTGAGCACAGCCCCTAAAACACACAAGCATACCCCTTCCCCTCTCCCAACAGACCTTTCCCTCTACGTCCCCCACCACTATCCCTAGCTCCACTAGTCCATACACACCTCCACCAAACTCCCCAACCCAAGATCCCCCTTTCCCTAACCCGCCCCCTCCAAATAAGAAACAGCTACACTCCCCCCCCCCTCGCCGGGCATGATGCATCCGCCTACCTCCCTTGCCATCTACACCACCCCTCTCGAGGTAAGAACCCCCCTCCCCACCCCACTCCCTCTATCTTACCCCACCACCCGTGCACCCCACCTCACCCACAGACTTTGCACAATGAACTTGGGGGACGGATTCCAATAATGAGGTGAACCCACTCGGTCCTAGATTTTAGCACACCCGAGAAGCAGGCTGCCACCACCAACACTCTGCCACAAGATACTCAAATAGAAGAGGAATCATCCCACTCACACCTCCTGCAAGTGTGGACTCTCCCTTGAGTCAAACAGTGCCAATTGTGCCCCTGGCCCTTGCATGATAATGCGCCTCCAAGTGCAAGTGGCTGGTCACCCCGCAAACCAGCCCAAAGACTTTGTAGGAAACCCGCTCGACCCATCCTCAGCCTTCCACGGCCCTGGGAACAACCAGGTCCTGGCTGGAAATCTGGCCCTCAACGCGGACACAGGCCCTCCACCCACCCAGCCCCAGGACACCACCCCTTATCAAATCAACCCCTTCGCTTAACCTGGGCCGCACCTCCCCCAGGGTGCTGCCAACCAACCCCAAGGTGCAAACCAGTAAGCACCCACCTATGCACCAACACCCAATCCCATCGGCCTGGGTGGAGAGGAAATCATTCTCTCCGATGATGTCGTCGATACACCAGACTGCCTGACCAATATTTTACTCAAGCAATGACGTGAGCGAGGCCTTGCCCTCCGCACAAAAATGGTGGCTGACACCACTGCTTTCACAACCACCTTCAATGTGACTGAGACGGTAGCATGGAGGCTCATTTACCTCCAAGTCCCTGACTCTATCTCAAATCTGTGGGTGCTCATTGTTCAAAACGAACTTAACTGGATTGTATTAGACACCCCTCTCATGGGGCCTATGTGAATTTTATCATGAACCACTCCACTGACGCAATCTACTACAACAGAAAATTTTTGTGTGCACGAGCTCCTGGTCTTCCCCGCCTCGGACTTTGACGTCATGCGCTCTTTACCTTTCCAGTTCAAGGCACCCTTTGGTTCCATCACCCTCATCCAAGGTGCCCAAGAAACCTGCCCTGACTTTGATGATTACATCAGGAAGCACCCTAACATAGCCACTATTGTGATCCGCCACAAGCCTGACAATTACACGGAAGGCAACATAAAAACCCTGTTCACGGTTGAGCTCCTCACCTTAGAGGACCACCCTCTGCTTGGAGACATGCTCTTTCTCCAGTTGTACGAGGACCCCATCACTGGCACAAGGAATGGCACACTCCAATTCATCGCCAAACCTCATCCCCTTGATCCCAACTTCGACAAACAGCCCCCAGTCATTCTCTCTGCCCCCAAAAGAAAAGCAATCCTCGTCAAAATCTGAGTTATGGTTAATCACCCTAAATTCATACACTCGACAATTGGTGTATCAGAAAGTGTATTCTTGTATGCAAGCATTTTTCAGAAATCATTAACATCAATTCCTATCACTTGAGTCCGGACACACATTCCTGATATGAGGTGTTACTTATCATTGACTATATGTACTATGTACTAGTTTTTGTTACAAGTCCATGTTCACTAATATATTCACTTCCCAATACACTTATCAATACACAGTTTTAGGGGTAACGTGATTGGTCATATATGCAAACACTCTACCTAAAGTTGCAATCTGTGTGGTAAAAACCATCACACATGCCATAACTCCCTCTTTCCAGCTTATTGCTGCCGTTCTGGCTTCCTCTTAGACCACAGCATTGCAGCTTTCAGCAACGTGAACGGTTACCCCCTGGTCATGCTTATTTTCCTCTCCTCACAACCCCGCCACCACCCCCTTGCCTGCATAAAAAATCCTTTAATGCTCTCCCACTTGGTCCTTACACACGTACTCACATACCTGAAGTATACTCCTACAAACTGCACCCCCTAATGAAGCACGCTACGTTTCCCACACCCCGCTCATGTCACAACACTGTAGGAATTCAAAGCCTATCCCCTCATCACAAACGTGAAGTGTAAGCCGTACAGTGCCAACGCCACTGATCACTACTTGATGCTTCCTTAAATGTGTAAAATGACTGTAGATTTTGAATCTACAGGAAACAAGGTACGAGATCGACCCAAGAACGGCGTTCATCCATCAAGAATTGAGGAAGTTACGCCTGACCAAAGGTTGGACCGGCCGAGGGGAAAACAGGTAACGGGAATTCATCCCCAAGGACCAAGGCTCGGCCCTCGAAAGACCCAACAAGCCCGAAACATGCCTTGGGTTATTCAATGAATCAAGGACCATTGAGGTCCAAGGGCACTTTGGAATGGCACCTTGAGGTATTATTGCCAGAAAGGGTGCTTCGGGTTGCCGTAACCGCCGCTAGTGGTGCTGCCAGCGGCAGATTGTCGTGGTTCACGGAAACGGCCATATCTCGGTCGTTCCTTCACAGAATGATGCAATTCTTGGTGCCTTAGAAATCTGGGAAGATTTGTTACGTACTTTAAAGGCAATAATGCTCATCCAAGGCCACACACAGCTCGGTGACCTCGGGTCTCCTAAGATGTGTCATCATGTACATTTAGTCTTGTATGTTGACATGTGAATAAGAAGTACAATTTACTCCCACTATGCCACACGTGTTTCCGTGCTCCCCCAAGATGACCCTACGCTTCTGCAATCCTGGGAAGGTGCGCACCGGCCTCCCCTTGGTCACCGTTGTTACCGGTTGGTGCCTACACCATCCGGTTGAGACTAGCACACCGCGCCCGGATTACACTTGGTATCAGAGCCACCCTTCGCTGAGGAACACAATCATCTACGTGGCAACCTCTCCTTGTCAACGTAGAATGGCACGCATCTCGTCTCTTTGGCGGATCCGTGCCAAAGGCTAACCACACACTCCGGTGAAAAGGCGGTAACCGGAGGACCCGTTGAGGAAGAAGTTGTACCGGACGTAGAGATGAATTCATCCGGCACGTTCTCGATTGCCGCACCATTTGACACACAAGGCAAAGCAACAGCAGCTGCATTGTTTTAGAAGTTGCTCGCTGACATGCAGGCCAAAATGGACCTCTTGGAAAACCAAACTGCGTACCTCAATAAAGAGCCCGCAAAGCGTCCAGTGATGACACCAGTGGCAGTGGCCACCGCAAACGTACCTGTGGTGGGCACCCCGTGCCCGCCCAAGCCAGATCCGTTTGACCCATCAAAGAAGGAAAGGCCAGCTCTGCACGCTTGGATACTTAGACTAGAATTGTACAACACTGCCATCGGCGTGGATTCCTCAAGGTATGAGGTGCTCCACGACTATGCCGTGACCCATTTGAAAGGGGCATCGTTGCATTGGTGGGTCAATGTGATGCTGTCCAATCCACACAAAAGTGGAGCAGCAATGGTCGTAGGCATTGCGGCCGCGACCGGAATGTCAACCCCATTGGCTCCAACCAACAGCAGTATCGATCCTGCCCTAAAAATGGTGGACCTCGTGGATGGAGTTCACGGAGTCGTTCATCAAGTGCATCAACGTGGGTGACGTGAGGAAAAATGCACGTGCCAAGCTGCATCGACTTTGCCAAACTGGCTACATCATCAACTACACCCGCAGGTTTTGAATGATTGTTGCCAATTTTGGCTTTGAATTTCACGAATTGTGCTTCCATTACAGCAAAATCCTCCAGAATTGTGCCCATGCTATGACTTTGATGCACAACCTCAACAACGACCTGTCGGCAATGATCACAGCAGCTGAACGGTATGACTTGCGCGTGCAACAGGCTCATGCCAATAGCCACAACTCATTTGGTTGTGGTCATGGCATGCATGCCAAGAGCAACGACACACCCATGGAGATCGAAGCATTGCAACAGCGTAAGTGTTGCAACTGTGGAAAACCTGGCCACATTGCGCATGATTGTCGGAGTCCAAAGAAGGGCGACGACAAGGGCAATCGTCAAAGGAAGGGGAAGCAAGCCACAAAGGAAGCAGATAAAGCAACAAAGGAGTCGGGAAACGAGGAGAGTCGGGAGTAGATGACATTACTCCTGGCTCCTGTCAGCCCAAACCGCTAGTTGACCGCCCGCCCAAACGCCTTGCGGCAATTACGAAGGTTTTTAAGGTCAAGGGATGGGACACGAGGTATGGAGAGGAGCAGCCCGCAATGCTCTTGGAGGTGCGAGTGACAGGCATCGAGGGGAAGGTAGGGAGCCTGCTGGGTTGTGGCGCAAGACACAGTTTGTGAGCATGGAGTGTTCTCAAAAGTGGGGCCTTGCGCTCACGAGCAAGAAGCGGACCGCTTACCAAGTGGACGACACGATTCAAGTGGGGTACCTGGCCCGTCCCCTCTCCGTTTGTGTGGGGAAACATCGCATAACGAGCGTATACCAGGTGTTCCCGATGCAGGATTACGATGTAATTCTTGGTCGTGACTTCCTCCACAAGTACAACCTTGCCTTCAATTGGGAGATGTGCACCATCTCAGTCAAGCTCAGAGACAAGGAGTATCCCCTACCTACGTGGTCCGTGAAAGAGGCCGTGGAAGAGGAAACTTGCAAGGAGGAAGCGTCACAGTAGCCGGTGCCTTGCGAGGAGGAATCGGTGCCATTGATGCTGGATTTGGTGGAGCTCAAGCGCACAATTTGAAAAAAGGAGCATTTTTTTGCGTTTTTTGGAGAGCTCAAGGAAAATTTCTGCAAACCAGAGGACAAGGTAAGGCACTTGCTATGGCACATGGGGCGCCTTGTGAGCAGCCGGTGGCCCAAGGCAAGTTTGCCGCGGTGCAAAAGGGGCTTTGATAGGTGTGTACAGAGTTTGACGACGTGTTCCTCGATACCCTCCTGGCGAGCATGCCACCGAAGCGGGACATGGACCATCGCATTGACCTCAAACCTGAAGCACTCTCGCCTGTTCGTAAAATGTACCACATGAGTGATGCACATCTGCTGAAGCTCAAGGAGTAGCAACCCGAGATGAAGGAGCATGGCTTCATCCGCCCATCCTCGTCTCCTTATGCTGCACTTATCTTGTTTTTTCAGAAAACGATGGAGGAGATGCCTATGTGCATGGACTACCGGGCGTTGTTCGAGCTGACTATTAAGAACTGGTACTCGCTTCCACGAGCCAAGGAGCTCTTCTATCAATTCCATGCGGCTCGCTTCTTCAAAAAGATCAATTTCTGTTCTGGCTACCACCAGATCCGCATCGCAGCAGATGATTTGGAAAAGACAGCTCACCGCACCCGCTATGGTTACTTCGAGTTCCTCGTGATGCCTTTCGGGTTGACCAATGCGCCGGCCACCTTCATGTTGGAGATGAACAGCATCTTCAAGCCGTACTTGGATGACTTTGTGGTGGTGTACCTCGACGACATCTTGGTGTATAGCAGGATGATGGGGGAGCATGAGGAGCATGTGAAGAAGGTCCTCAAGATTTTGAGGAAGGATAATTAAAGCTCTCTAAGTATGAGTTCACGGTTGGAAAAGTTTAATTCCTTGGACACAAAATTGGAAATGGAATGATTGCCATGGACCCGCGCAAGGTGTCGGTCATTCAAGAGTGGCCAAATTTGCGTAGTGTGCACGATGTGCAAGTGTTCCTTGGTTTTTGCAACTACTACCGCAGGTTTATCCTTGGCTATGCGGGAATGTCAGCGCCACTCTCCAATCTCACTCACAATGATCGCAAGAGGGGTTTTGGAGCAAGCAAACAAGAAGCCTTTGAGAATCTCAAAAGGGCTGTGACCTCTGCGTAGGCCTTGCACTTGGAAGACAGCGGCCGTGAATTTGAAATAGCGACGGATGCATCGGACCTAGTCACTTGTGGGATCCTTTTGCAACACTTTGGCAATGGTTTGCAGTCGCCTACTACTCGTGAAAGTTGCGTAGGAGCTGAGCTATGCCACCCATGACAAGGAGATGCTCACCGTGGTCACAGCCTTCAAGAAGTGGCAATGCTACATCAAGGCGCGTAAATGCATGGTCTACACCAACCACCATGCGATGAAGTACTTCAATATGCAGCCGAATATGAGCTGGCGACAAGTGCGTTGGATGGAGTACCTCGAGTCGCACTTTGACTGCGAGATCGTGTACCGGCCGGGACGCATCAACCCAGCTAATGCATCAACCCAGCTCACGTCGCCCAGACCTGATGATGCGGGTCGCGTCTCTCACCATCCAAGAGGATTCCTTCCTCGTGAAGATCTTTGCGGAGGAATATGAGGCGCATGGGGTGTACAAGACTCAAATATTTCTATTCAAGGCATCGTATTGGTGATGGCACGGCACGTAGCAGGTGGTCCTTCCCCCGATGCACGCTTCGGAAACTGATTTTGGAGGAGTGCTATGACAGTGGCACGAGCTGTCACTTCTCCGCCGACAAGACATTGAAGTCAGTGGCTCGCTTCTTTTGGTGGCCCACCATATCATTGGAGGTGGCTGAATTCTGCCGGATTTGTGACGTGTGCCAATTCCACAAGGCACGGAGGACGAAGACCCCGGGTCTGCTCCAACCCTTGCCTATCCTCAAGCAGCCGTGGCAAGACATCTCCATGGATTTTATCATGGGATTTCCCATGACAGCGGGAGGCCACAATGAAGTGTTAGTGGTGGTGGATCGCTTCACCAAGATGTTGCACTTCATTGCAACGCGTGATACACTGAGCGCAGAAGGCACGGCACCGTTTCTCCTCGAGCACGTGGTGTGTCTCCATGGTGTTCCACGGTCCATTCTGAGCAACCGTAACCTGCATTTTTCAAGCAAGTTCTGGCGAGAACTCATGGAGTGGTACGTCAGCAATGTGCAGTTGTCGACCTGTTTTCACCCCCAAATTGACAAGCAAACAGAGCGCATGAACGAGATACAGGAGCAGCTCCTCCGTAAAGTTGGTGATCTCAACGAGGCGGCATGGGACCAGCAGTTGCTGGTCGCTGAACTGGTGTACAACGCAACCACATCCGCCTCCACTGGCAAGGCGTGATTTGAGGTGTTGAACAGGACAGTGCCCGCCATGCCCCTTAGTTCGCACATCGCAAGCAACTTGCTAGCAGTGGAGTCTACCGCACGTGACTTCACAAAGATTTGGGTGGCAATGCAACATGCATTGGCAAAGGCAAAAGTGTGACAGAAAGTGCAAGCAGACCGTCGACACGCAGATGCAACACTCAAGGTCGATGATCACGTGCTTCTCAACAGCGCACATGTGAAGCTTTGCGGGGTCCGGTCAGACAAGTTGAAACCCCAATGAATTCGTACTTTCGAGGTACTAAAAATGCGGACACCCGTGGTGGCACGGTTGGCTCTCCCGGCTTCCATGCAAGTCCACGACCTGTTCCACATCTCCAAGATCAAGCTCCACCATGATCCAGCCGACCATTTTCCTAGCCGCAGTTCGCAACTTCCCCCTCCAGTGATGATCGAGGGCGAGCAAGAATTTGAAGTGGAGGCCATCCTTGACCACTGCCGTCTTGGCCGTGGATGGGTGTACCTGGTCTAGTTCAAGGGCTAGGATGCAGCCCACAACTCATGGGAGCCAGGCTGCAACTTCAACGTTGGCAAGGTGAATGCCATCCTCGAGGAGTAACAAGAGCGAACCGGGTTGGCTTGCTCCTAAAGGGGAGGGTAGTGTAAGCCGTACGGTGCCAACAGCACCGATCACGGCTTGAAGCTTCCTTGAATGTGTAAATGACCGTGGATTTAGAATCTACAAGAAACACCGTGTGAGATAGACCCAGGAACGGGGTCGATCTATCAAGAATTGAGGAAGTTATGCCCGGCCAAAGGCTAGACCAGCTGAGGGGAACATAGGTAACTGGAATTGATCCCCAAGGACCAAAGCTCGACCCTTGAAAGACCCAACAAGTTTGAAGCGCGCCTTGGGGCCCGGTTAGTCAATGAATCAAGGATCATTGAGGGCCAAGGGCGCTGCGGAATGGAACCCCAAGGTCGTATTGCCAGAAAGGGTGCTTCGGGTGGCCGTCACCGCCGCTAGTGGTGTTGCCAGCAACAGATTGTCATGGTTCACAAACATGGCCATATGTCGGCCAATCGTTCACAGAATGATGCAATTTGTGGTGCGTTAGAATTCTGAGAAGATGACCTACGCGATTTTGAGGCAATAACAGTCATCCCGGGCCCTTACTGAGCTGCGCACGGCTCGGCGATGTCGTGTCGCCTAGGATGCATCATCATGTACATATAGTCTTATATGTTGACACTTAAATAATAAGTACAGTTTACTCCCACTATGTCACACGTGTTTATGTGCTCCCCAAGACAACCATATGCTTCCACAACCCCGGGAAGGTGTGCACCAGCCTCCCCTTTGTCACCATTGCAGCCGGTTGGTGCCTACACCATCTAGTTCAGGCTAGCAGACAGTGCCCAGTTTATATGAAGGATGAAAAAGGTTTCGTCTTCACCTTGGTAGGGCGGTACACGGAATACAACTATTGCTTCTACATCGCATGCGGCCTGTTCCACTCCAAGATACTCGAGGCACTCACAGATCATGTTTACAACTTTAAAGTCCACCTTCGTAAATTGGCTTATATGTTTTGCACAAGCACACATGGTCGTCTCCTCTTTTCCCGCACGGCAGAATTAAAAGAACTAAAGGCAAAGCTGAATGCCAAGCTCAAACCCGGGAAATTCAGCCCACTTGAGAATAACCCACACCCCCCCAAACCCCAGCCAGCCCCTAATGGGGCCCACCTTTGTTACTGCACCTGCTGTCGCATCAACAACATTCCATGAGGAAGCAACGGTGATCCTCTTCCCTTCTCCTCCGGGGCGTCAGAGAACACTGTGCACAGAACAGGGCCCAGAAGGATCAAAGGATGCCCACCCCAATCCTCCAAAACATTAAGCCAAGAAACGAGAAGATGAAGCAGCGTACATGTGCCACCAACAAGCGCGACAAGGTTTTCACGTAAAGAGTAAGTCCCCATTCCTCATAGTCTCACCCTTTCCCTCCCTCCCAACATTTGCACTTCAATACTCATCAAGACAAAGCATCCCATCCTCTCCCTATCCCCTCCGCACTGGCATTGCTACCTCAAGTGTCCAACATGCAAGAAACGCATGATCCAAGCCAGGACCTAGATATGTTGCTGCCTTCCACGACTCTAAAAGCCCACATGCATTCGCATGTTCCCCCCCCATGCTTTTGACCTAAATTTGCTTCTTAAAAAACAAGCACCATTGCCTCTTGTGCATAAACCCTAGCTCCACAAGCGCGTTCCCCCACACAGAATACTTGGGAAATGACTGTGTGACACTATTCCATCTTAATTGCAATGGTCTACATAACTTATGTAAAACCTTCGTCTTTCTTTCACATAACCAACCTCACATCTTAATCGGAATGGATACTTGTATATCAAATACAAAAATTGTCAAGTATTGTGCCTTACAGTGTACCTACAATCTTTCTCACATCCATGTGCTTTCATCACATATGGGTGGCATCTTCATTGTTAGAAAGTGCAATTGCACTAGGAAACTTTAATAGAAGGCCGTAGAGTCAGTCATAGTAAGGTTATCAAACCCAGTGTGGAGATTCAAATTACAGCAATCTATACTCCTCCCTATCCCTCCCAATGACAAAAGTTCTAGGAGAATCTTCACACAGAAATCACTATACATCACCCCCATATGTTGGTCAGCAACAGTAACGGCGTCACTTCACCTACATATTGCCTACCAACCAACCGTGCTCATGAACCAATCTTACAACCCATCTTAAACTTCCATACTCTCCAAGACACATTCAAACTCTATCACAAAACCAAACAAGAATTCACTTTCCACTCAAAGGCACATAATTCCTTCTCTCGTATGAACAGAATTTACACCCTTAAAACCTTCCCATTCTTTACTACCAACATATCCCACAAAGCACACCCAGAGTGTCTTAGTGATCACATAGCAGGAAACTAGCTGACACTATATATTGCACCACAAGGTCGAACCAAAGGCCTAGGATATTGTCAACTTAGTACATATCTGATCCCAAGACATTGGTTCCAATCTCTTATTACAAGCTTAAAAGCACCATCCTGTTCCGAACAAAAGACTATATGTATCCAACACCTCAATCGATTGAATAAACAAGAATCTACAAGATGAAAGAGGAGCATCGCCCACCTCAAAAACAATATCCTACAGTACCAACAAGAATACCACCAGTAGAAAAACCCGATCTTCCTTGGCATTATTCAATCACTAAAGAATAAACTTAATCAGTAATTCAACAGAAAGCCAAGGTCCTTCCAAAATCTCCAAAGCTTTGCTGGAACACACAAGCTTTAACACCCTCCTCACTAAATTCCAACCTCACACGAATCAAGAAATCCCAAAACCTCATCCACCGATTGACTACGGGCACTAGAGCAATAGTAGAAACATTGGAAGCCATCACAAAAGAGGCATCCCGTTTCTTTGTGCACATTTACAAGAAACTGGACCGATTCAATGCATACGATGGCTTCCTGCCACCTCTCTTAAGAAACTGCTCCCAACACACATCTACCAACAGCTTAGCGCACCCATCAACTGTATGGAAATTGGAAATGCAGTTCAATCTCAAGCCTCACACAAAAGGTTTCTATGTTTTTCTAAGGTGCAAAAGTTTACTTAGTAATTCCGTGAAATGCAGGAAGTAAAAGAATCGTGTAAAAACACTTGTATTCAATTTTTAACTTAATAATCAACTCCTTTGGTCAGGAGTCAATTTTATAAGTTTGGCTTGTTTTCAAAGTGCTTTCAAATGTGATGTTCGCCAAAAGATATCGTGTGGAGTTATTATTAAAAAACATTTTAAATCAATTATATGTAGAAAATTATTGTATTTGAATGATTTTCCCACTTACAATTTTCCATGGCTTACGTTCATTGTGTTTATACATGTGTTAACGTCCGTATGCATTGATATGCATCCATCTATGGCTTTGTATAAGTAGAAATTGAATAAAAGCATCGAATGTATTCATTCTTTTAGTATTTCCTTCAGATATATATGATTTGACCATTTGGTGTGAATGATTCATCGTGCCTGTTTATGCAACCACCAATTGTTTCAATATAGCTAAAACGTCTTGTTATATAGTTGTAGGTACTATTTATGTTTCCGTGATTAAATCATCTTCAGCACATTGATCCAACATTTAAGAAAATTTTGAATTCTAAGCTGAAGCCAAGTATGTAGCGTCAACTATCTTGGAGTGTGCACAAGTTGGTTCCTCGCTGGTTCATCTTGCGTCTAGAGAAAGATGCAGTCAGATGAGCTCGTCTCGTAGACGAGTCCACTGCGTGTGGGAGAATCAAAGTTAATACGTGAATATTCGACCCTGTTGAATATTCTTGGTTTATTTACTGTGTCCTACAGAGTCACAGTAACTTTCAGATTGCAGGTTGGCGGAAATCCAAAAACAGGTCCACGAAGCAATATCAGTAAGTCTCTACGTAACCCAAAAAGCCATACTTGTCGTCGTTTCTATCGTTAGGGGCATGGCCATTTGCATGGAACAACGTTCTGCTCGTCGTGATTGACGTCGACGATTCGCAGGTACCCTAGTGCGATGGTGTTGGCACCTCGTAGCTTGTTACTTAGCAAAATCGGATCTTGCAATTGACCTCCCTCGGGATATTATCGTCCTTTCCGAGCCCAGGAATTGGTTCCGCGCGCAGGGGAGGAGGAGCAAATGACTTGGTACTTTGAAAAATCGATTGATCGGTCAATCGGTTGATTCTTAAATAAAATGCACATTATTTGTTAACCAAAGAATTGGCACCGCGCACGTGGCACGAGTAGCTTAACGGGTAGGGGCTCGGAACAAAACTTCGAGGTAGTTTGGATTTCACCATACAGCCGGGACAACACGGCTGTGTGGTCCACACTGCCGGAATCGACGGCCTATGGTACTTGGCGTCAAGAAACACGGTTTGACTGGCCCAGCCCTGCCGTCGATCCCTGCTTGACCACACAGTTTGTGTGGTCAGAGGCCAATGCGGTGAAATCCAAACTACCCCATAAAGTTTTACCTTTGCTTTTCGTGAAATTTTGACAGAAAAAGGATCAAAGAGAGAGGTGGTTCGAGAACACCTACGGGTTTGTCGTGGCAGTCTGCGAATGTCAACACAACTTGTCACGTATCAGAGCTCCTATAAGACGGAAAGCAAAATGCAATGTCTTGGACGAAGAGAGACAATGAAACTTTGTCATTAAACAAAAAGAAGGAGATTTTCATGGAATTTCGAAGCTAAGGCTACAGCTGGGGAGCGATCGTAAGATTGTTGGTGAACAGGCCAAAAGATGGCGGTTGACAGGTTCGTCGCGGGAGACCGTTAAGGGAGCGAAGACCTCATGAACGATGGTACCACGACTTCAGGTTTGTTCAGTTTGGTGATAGTAGAGTGATATTGAAGTGAAAGACCTCGTTTGAAAAGGTGATGTAACCTCTACCGTCAAACACGAATGACGTCATTGAATGTGCTTCTACGTCCGTCGTAATTTTGTACTTTCCTAATCGCATCTTGCGACTTACTGCTTGCAATCTGCGGCCGATCGCGGTCGGTTCCACAGCCCCCTCTATGAGGATAGAACACTGTTGACCGCTGAGAGAACGTCAGGTGGATGCAACACGCTGCTTTGGAAAAGGCATTCGCGAAGGACTGAACATCAGTTACAAAAAATCAAAACCGGTTTGTCAACTCATCAAAAATCCGTGCGAGCAGGCATAGCGCAGCGTCGAAGACGTGGATAGGGCTTTTGCGAGGGTATCCCAACTTTGACAACCCGGCGAGTGTATTAATAGAAATAACGGAGAGTTAGACATGGAAACTTGACACTTTGCAATGAATCCATCACAGCACCGAACACCGTCAACAAAATGATGAGCAGAAATGATCACAAATCAAGATACGGTAAGTGCGGGGAGACAGGTACCATGCACAACCGCTAAACATCTCAGTTTCAGAATAGCCTTCCCAAAAAAAAACTTCAAGAACTCAATGAAGTCACATGCATGTTGATTCATTGAATTCTTGGACGAATGTTTGTGTCTTACTTAAAAAACGAATTCTAGATATAGATAAAGATATAGATATGGATATAGATATAGATATAGATATAGATATAGATATAGATATAGATATAGATATAGAACTAGATCTAGATATAGATCTGGATATGGATATGGATATGGATATGGATATGGATATGGATATGGATATGGATATAGATATGGATATGGATATGGATATGGATATGGATATGGATATGGATATGGATATGGATATGGATATGGATATGGATAAGGATATAGATATAGGTATAGATATAGATATAGACATAGATATAGATATACATATAGATATAGATATGGATATAGAGGAAGATAAAGATATAGATATAGATATACATATAGATATAGATATAGATATAGATAAAGATATAGATATAGATATAGATATAGATATAGATATAGATATAGATATAGATATAGATATAGATATAGATATAGATATAGATATAGATATAGATATAGATATCGATATAGATATAGATATAGATATAGATATAGATATAGATATAGATATAGATATAGATATAGATATAGATATAGATATAGATATAGATATAGATATAGATATAGATATAGATATAGATAAAGATACAGATACAGATACAGATACAGATACAGATACAGATACAGATACAGATAAAGATACAGATAAAGATACAGATACAGATACATATACAGATACAGATACAGATCCAGATACAGATACAGATACAGATACAGATACAGATACACATACAGATACAGATAGAGATACAGATAGAGATACAGATACAGATACAGATACAGATACAGATATAGATACAGATACATATACAGATAC
>SZWC01035723.1:0-11108 GCA_023375785.1 Penium margaritaceum | reverse complement strand
CCCTCCCCCCGTGCTGCCCGCCCCCCCTCCCGGGCTACCTCCCCCCCCACTTCCCATGTCCCCCTCCCCTCCCTCCGACGTCCTCCCGTGCTCATCCCCTCCTCCAGCCCTTCGTCCATCGCCCTCTGCCTGTCGACTCCCTCGCTTTCCATCTGCTCCCGTACCCCCTTCGCCCGCCGTCGCCCCTTCTCCTCCGGCCGGTGCAATGCTCGCCGCTCGCTCCCTGCCCTGCCCACCCTGCTCCAGTTGCTTGTCCTCTGTCTCCAAGCGTGCCAGTAGTGCCTGCCGAGTGATCCTCTCCCGCACGCGCTTGGGAGGGCGTGGGCGTCTCTTCCTCCGTCTCCTCCGTGCCCTGTCCTCCCGTCGAGCCTGTCTCCCTCCCGGCTCTGGCGCCGCCTCCCGCTCCACCCCAGCTCTCCAAGTCGACAGGGTCCACTCCGTCGTGGTGGGACCACACACCAGCTCCTCCCTCCCTTGCAGGGTCCCCTCCGTCTTCTCCCCTCTGCTCTTGCTCAGGGCTCTCATCCCTGTCCTCGACGTTCTGGCCCCCTGCTGCTCCTCGGCAGATCCGGTACTGTGCACTGGCCCCCCTCCTGTCCCCTCCGCTCTGCGGCCACGTGTCTCTCCGGGCACGGGGTCGGGTCCCTCTGCGTCCATGTCCACCGAACCTGTCTCCTGCGCCCTCTCTAGGCAAACCACCTGGTCTAAGATCCCCTCGAATCGCTTCCTGTCCGCTTGCAGAGCTGCCCCCAGCTGCTGGTCTCTCCCCATCATCATCCCTTGGACCGCCAGCGTTTGTACGACCCCGCTCAATCCTCCGATCTGCTGATCCACTGCGCCCATCACCGTCGCGTACATCTCCGCACATCCCCTTGTCACCTTCTGTCGTGCCAACTCGTCCGTGCGTCGCTCGCGCTCTCTCTCTCCCACCTGTGACGTGACTGCTCCATGTATCTCTCGCGTTGCCTCGTACAGCTGCTGGTCACGGGGCTCCGATATGGACTGCGCTACTTGGACCTGCCCCATCGTCTGTCGTAATATGTCAGTTTGGTTCTAAAGAGTTACCAGGTGGCCTCCTACCGCCTCATCGTACCGGAGGAACAGTCCGCGGATCCTCTCCCTCGTGTCGTTCTGCATCGCTCCACATGCCGCCACCACCTCCTCCTGGAACATCCGGAATAAATCTGTCCATGTGCGTTGGTCTGCGCTCTCCTTCGTGCATGTCGGACCCCTTCCCTCGGCGACAGTCGTCGCTGTCTTCTGTTCCTCTGCCACCCCCTTGCCCCCTCCCCTCGTGGCTTGTTTGCTCGCACCAACTCCCTCTCTCGTACTCGGCATCTGCTCCTACCCCCCTTCCGACTTTTTCACGTCCATGAGTTTTGTCTTCACCTCCACCGCTGTCACTCTCGTCCCTTCCGCGCCGCCTCTAGTGCGAGCTTTCTCGCCTTGAACCACGTTCTCCCTCTCCCTTTCACTGCTTCCACCCCCTCCCTGTACGGGGTGGTACCGTTCGGTGTAGCACTTCTCACTTTCCTCGCCTGTAGCGCGCTCCCCTTCTGCCTCTTCCCGCTCTTGCCTATCTTGTCCTGTTCTTTCTCGGTCGACCTCCATGCTTGCCGACGCCTCAACTCCCCCCTTCGTGCTCCCATGCGCCGGCTCCTGCTTCCCTTCTACGCTTTCGGACGACCCCTGTTGTCGTGCCATGTTCACCGCCCGCTGTCTTGCCCTCTCTTGCTCTTTCGCTCGGGCCGCCGCCTGTTGCTTTCGAAAACTCCGTGGTCCTCTTGAGGTCATTTTATACCTGCTGCAAGCTGCTGGGGGCGGTGGTTTGGAATTTATTGATCCCTTGAACTCGACGGTGGGGACCCCTGTTGGCGATGGTGTTGGCAAGAGGGGCCGGTTCATGGGAATTCCCAGGAATGGGTTTGTCTGCTCCGCAGTTATGGGGGGTATTTCTGAAATAAAAATTGGGGGCGGTGGTGGAGTGGTCATTGGAGTCGAGGTTTGCGGTGGTTGTTGTGTTGAGCGACGCCCCGGGTATTCCAGAAATACCCCCTCCGGGTATTTCAGGAATCTCTCCTGGAGTGGTCCGGTTCGAACCCGAGTTAATAAAGGGGATTGGGTTAAACCTTCGCTCACCCCCCCTTCGCTTGTGTTGGGGGCCTCCGCTCGCCCCATCAAGCGAGGGACATCCCCCCCCACTCGTGGACCGTCGATCAGGCGGATCGACGGTTCCGAGGGGGGCCCTCTGGGGCCATCGATCGAGGCGATCGGTGGCTCCAGAGGGAGGGGACCCCCTCCCCTGGCCTGCCATTTTACCGCCGGCAGGTCGTCGCACCTGCCGGTCCTCCTCCGCCGACGTCCCCCAGGCCCCATCCCCTCGGCCGTCTCCACCCCCACGCTATCGGAGATGGCCGTCGCCCGCTCCGATGTCCCGCGCTCTGCCCCTACCTCCCCCACACTGCTGTTCACCGGTGCCCGAGGGAAGGGGAGGGGGAGCAGAGTGAGGGGGGAATGCGGCGGACCCCCCGCGGTTGCTCGCTGCTGCTCGCCGTCCCCGGCTGGGCAGGTGCGGGACCTCTTGTCGGCTTTGGCTTCCGACCAGGCCAGCTGACGTGTGAGGCCGTCGCAGTAAAACTGTAGCGTACGCACCATCAAACCTCCGTGAGCAAATACGAACCGGGACGGTTCGAATCAAAGGGGGAGGAATGTAGCGTACGCACCATTTTTAGAGATAAAGATGGTGTTTAAAAATAGTTCCCATGTTTCGGGAACTCGAGGCCTAGGTTTTGGGCAGTTGAGGTCCAAGAAAATAAGTACAAGCTGGAGTCCAGTTCGACTCCAGCCCGGAAAATATCTCTTGGCCTCATTTGAGGCAAGAGGAGTGCCGCGATAGAAATCCATCGCAACACTCCTCCTCCTCTCTAGCTAGCCGCTAGGGTCCTATTCCCATGTGGATGTGCCACGTGGGACGATAGGGTTTTAGGTTGCATGTTTACAAAAATGTCCTATGACGACTATGTCCATTCTTTGAGCGGTTCGTCTCAGCCAAAAGGGCTGAGGCGACCATTCGCTTTCTCTCCTGAGACGACTATTCTGAGGGCCTACATTTTTGGTTCTGCAGTTAGTCGCAAAACAGCCCACGGCTGTTACATTGGTATCAGAGCCAGGGCTTCCGCGAGAGAAAACAGATGTGAGTGTCGGAAACACTCGGACGTCGGATCTCGACATCGATGGACACTGTCTGCCGTCAGCGCAGTTTACAGCAAAAAAAAAACTGTTTGGGCGAGTCGTCCAAACGCCGCCCGATCGACGGAGAGAGCGAGGTGACCGAGCCCCGTTGAGCCGAGAGTCGAGCTAGAGCCACGACGAGCCGACTGATAAAAAAAAAAAACGTTTGGAGCAGTCCTCCAAATGGTGCCCGACACGCTGGTCTCAACTCGTCGAGCTGCGACGAGCAACGAGCCGAGCGCTCGTTGCTCATGGGGGGGAGGATCGGGGCGAGTCCCCCATCGCCCTCCCCATTGCGCCAAGGAGGGTGGGAGGGGGTGACCTACCGCCCCCCCCCTCCCCCCTCATATGGGCCGACAGCCCAGAGGGGAGGAGAGGGGGCGTTCTCCCCTCTCCCCCCCCTCTCACAGGGCCGACGGCCCAAGGGGGGGCCGTCTCCCCCCTCTCCCTTGTTGGGGGAGGACCGACGGTCCAAGGGGGGAGTCTCCCCCCTCTCCCTTGTTGGGGGAGGACCGACGGTCCAAGGGGGGAGTCTCCCCCCTCTCCCTTGTTGAGGGAGAGCCGACGGCGCAAGGGGGGGTCGTCTCCCCCCTCTCCCTCGTGGAGGGAGGGCCGACGGCCCAGGGGGGGGCGTCTCCCCCCTTTCCCTCGTTGAGGGAGGGCCGACGGCCCAGGGGGGGGCGTCTCCCCCCTCTCCCTCGTTGAGGGAGGGCCGACGGCCCAACGGGGGCGTCTCCCCCCTCTCCCTCGTTGAGGGAGGGCCGACGGCCCAAGGGGGGTCGTCTCCCCCCTCTCCCTCGTTGAGGGAGGGCCGACGGCCCAAGGGGGGCGTCTCCCCCCTCTCCCTCGTTGAAAGAGGGCCGACGGCGCAAGGGGGGCGTCTCCCCCCCTCTCCCTCGTTGAGGGAGGGCCGACGGCCCAAGGGGGGCGTCTCCCCCCCCTCTCCCTCGTTGAGGGAGGACCAACGGCCCAAGGGTGCGTCTCCCCCCTCTCCCTCGTTGAGGGAGGGCCGACGGCCCAAGGGGGATGCCTCCCCCCTCTCCCTTGTCGAGGGAGGGCCAACGGCCCAAGGGGGGCGTTTCCCCTCTCTCCGTCGTCGAGGGAAGGCCGACGGCCAACAGAGGGGGCGTCTCCCCCTTTCCCTCTCGAGGGTGACGTTCTAGAGGAGGGGGAGGCTTGTGGTGGAGGCTAGGAAGCTTCCTGCCCCCTTCCTTCCCCCGTAGACGGGCCAGGCCTCCCACCTCCCCGTCGCTTCACGGGCCACGACTGGCCGTGCGAAAACACCATAATATCCAAAACAGCATGGGTGAACGTGCGTGAGTGGCGCAGGCGGAAGAGGGCAAGCGTTGAGGCGAAGGTATGGGTTCAATTCCCACTGTTTCTAATTTCTTTTGGGCGTCGTGAACCTGGCTCACAGAAACGAAAATTATTTCTTTGTTTGAACCCGGTTTCGGCCACCGTAAAAGTGCAATAGAGCTCTGACAGAGCTCTAGAATATTTGCAAGAGTTCTGAAATATTCATTGCCAATCATTTTTTCGACGATGGAAAAACAGGAGAATCGATCATTTTCCCAACACTCAAAATAAGTACCAATTGTACAACAAGCATGACGTTTGCATGACAAAGGTGCCGATTTCACCAACAAGTGCCGATTGCACATCAAACGTGCCGATTGCACAAGAAAAAAAAAAAAAAACAACGACGGTGGCTCCCCACCACCCGGGGCCCCGCCCTGTTAACCGTTTTCAAAGACATCGAAACTGTGAAGACTTTTTTTGATCGAACCCGCGTGTGTGGTCAAGTTGACCATGGGTTTCGACACAAGAATCCAAAAGCTCTAGTTGGGCTCTTCCAAAAATCATCAATCCTGATTTCCTTCTTCTTTTCCATTGCGAAGCACAAAAGGGAGGAAAACCGACAGTTTTCCGTGCCCTCAGCAAAAATCGCTTGGAAATGTCCAGAGCAAGAGATTTAGCACCGACCGTGCCTAAATTTTTTCGGATGAACCTCAGAGTTTGGGGTATTTTGTAAAAAAACCCGCAAAGGCTCGTATTATTTTTTTCAAGCCACGACATGGCTCAACGCGGGTCGTACTTGCGCTAAACAAATTACGTTTGTGCAAAGGAGCATACATAACCATACACCCCGACGGTGATGTGAATCGAGACAAATTCTTGATAGAACTAATGAAAGGCATCAAATGTGCTGCAACCACTCAAAAACTCATCTACCTACTGCAACAATGCGAAATGTGCGAGCTGCACAAAACGAGTGCCGTTTGCTCGGGCATTGGCCACGTCATCGACGTAAGTGTCGAGATTGCACTACGGAAAATAGCACACGTGCCAGTTGCATGGCGTCGAGCATTGGAAAAGTGCTAGTTGCACTTTACTCACGGATGCCAAATGCATTCGTGATGCTAGTGCTGGTTGCAAAAAAAAAATCGGTGTCAAACAAACCAGTGAAAAGATGCTAAATGCACATTAATCACGAATGCCAAAAACATCCGTGATGCTAGTGCCGAACGCACTGCACATGGTCTGCAGAGGTATGACCATAATAAATGTCGATTCTGTATTTACGTGGGTATCGATTGCACCAAGAATGTTGGATAAGTCATCCGTGAATGGATTTCGACAAAACAAGAATGTGAGTGTCGATTGCACTCTGAATAGAAATGCGATGGTGGAAATCCACGCGTGATGGTCAATTGACAAGTGCCGGTTGCACTTGGAATAAGACCGATATGGAAAATACAATCGAAGCATTCACACGAGTGCCGAACGCACGACTACCATGATGTGGAATGCATGGCCGATGCGTGCATCAATTAAATCGTTGACACGAGTGTGGAATGCATTGTTGTCATAAATGCCCATTGCACGATTGGCAAAAGCTGCGGGTTGCACTTTGTCATGGGTGCCGAATACATCGGTGTTGCATGTGCCGAACGCACAATGGACATGAAATCTGCTTGGACTAGCTATGCTAATGATGATGGTACAAAACATGTAATAGGATGCCGATTGCATCAATAACATGGGTGCCGATCGCACCTCGTTGTATCAACTAGCAAGAACTAGCCAACTCGTTGCCTCGACAGGCTAGCTTGTGATAGACCACCAAACAAAAGCATACGATCTATGCGCAGAAATGGTTCTAGGGACAAGCGGGTCAAGCACATTGTTTGAAAGCGTTGGTTGACGTTTGCAAGGCATCTCGACGACTTCGAGGATGGTCATACTGTTGGATTCCTTGAATAGAGAATTGACAGGCATGGCTAGAAACAATCAAAGACGGCTGTGGTGATCAGATGTATGCCCAAACGGCATCACAAAAATACAGTTGTCTCGGTCGGCACCGACTGTGACAATCGCTGAAGGTGGAAAACTTCGTGCTGCCGATAGCAGTATGAAAAGATACTTCCGAAGAAGTACAAACCAAAATTCAAACGGATAAATCACATGTGTGACGAGGACGATTTCCTCAGATTTGGACTATGCTAAAGGTGGACGAACTCCTTCGTATCCGTAGATGGAACGTGCTACAAAAGCCTTGTCGGTTGAGAACCAGTTCCAAAATAATAATATTAATAATAATAAAAATAATAAAAAAATGCACGGCTTGCATGACCGCAGGAGGTCAGAGCGCATGACCAAGTGCTGGAGAAAAACCGCTTTTCAATCAGTCAAGGTATGCGATTCATACCATGGTACTTCAGTCTTGTCAAGTTGGGTACACGACATGCGTGGAAAACGTGCACGACATGCACAAAAACCCTTATCCACTAACTCTTGGTGCGTCAATCACGACATCAAGTTATGGATAAGTTAGGTTGACGAATGATCACAATGGTTTTGTGATATTTGATCAAGCTGACGATATGAGCTGATGTTTTGGATAAAAATGGCGACACCATTCCACCAAAGAGATGGTTTGGAGGGTGCAGAACGTGTTCTTTGAGAGTCGCACTTCTCATTGCGCTACAATGTTCAAAGGCCAATGTGATCGTTTCATGACTAAGCCAGTGTCATGACTATGTCATGAGATTTTGAACAAAGGTGTGTCCGTACGCCGACTTTAATCCTAGAGGATTGACATCATGCTGCCGGTACACAGTGTGTACTGGATGCATCAGTACCTTTTGGAGGTTCTGTGCATCATTAGTCATGGTCGATACAAACATTGGTCCATGATTGAACATGTCCACGATGATACCTTTGAATAAATTCTCAATGGTGAAACCATTGACACCCTATCACTCGGTGAGTGATGGATACACATCGTAGTACCCGGTTGGTACAGACGATAAAAAAATACATGAGTGTACTCACAACCCTGTTCATGAGGGTTGTAAATGCGTCAGAGAGTGGCGGAGACTCTTCGTTGGTTCAGCAACGATTTGAGACGCCGCAGTGCGGTGGTCGAAGATTGCAAGAGTCAATTCTGGCGTATGACAAGATTGACCGAACGCCGAATGTGAACAAAATTGATGACAAAACCTTCAGTCTATCATCACTCGATGAGTGAACATGTCATGGACATTGATAGACAAAAGTGCGTGAACCGATGTCGGTGACATGAGTTCACCCACAGTTCTGTGAAAGTTCCATTTCAAAGAAAACGAGCGACACTCCTTTTCTACTAATGGAGCTCCAGAGTACTATGACGATCTCATAGTTTTCTACAAACCAACTACGACATAGTTCGGATCACAAAAAGGTCTTGGTTTTGTGTCTAGATTTTATGACTATGACCATAGAAACGACCTATAAGCCGATAGCTTTATGCTAACAGCGTGTTGGCATCCACATCGTGGTGGTCCGACCGACCACATAACGAGTCATCATCGAAACAAAATAACGACCAGTGTGTCCTAACCAATGTTGATGTTAAAGGACTCTTCAAGATGGACCTTGAGAAACGATATTTCTCATCAGAATCTTTCGATGTTTTAAGAAATACCTCAAAGTTAATGGCATCGTGACACGGTACACTAGCCGTGTACGTCACGATCTTCAAACATCATGCGGATGGATTCTGATTATGCCAAAGATATGGTATAGCACCACCTATGCGATATCGATGTGCAAAATAAATCCAACATCCGATTTGTTGGAACCCAATCCATCTCCAAGAGAGATCATAATGACTATGGTGTAGTCGAACAATGCCTCACTGACCCGAAAGGTCACAGTGAACTGACTCAAGCCCCTTGGTTTTGGGGATGGTTTAGTTGATGTACATTGTCGAATGCAAGTACAATATGTTTTTGGATGTCGCTGCGGTGATATCCACGATTGTAGTGGTTTCTCAGATCTCTTCGATGAGGGCGATACCCTCTAAGTGCCTCGGACACGGCATATGGAAAGCACTCTATTGAGTGGAAGTACTGAATGTACACAATTGAAGACATTGAAGCAACACGGATTGTTGCAACATGGCAAACACGATCCACTGGCGGGTTCCCGAATGGAACCCTTGGATGCGATGGCACAAACACAACAGAATTTAAAGAACTAGCTGTTCCAGGATCACCGGATGTGATTCGGAAGTGTTCGACCACAATCACATGGAATTGACACCCGAAAGGTGTTCTTCCAACGTGTACCGCAATGATTGTGATCATGGTACACCCGTTGGGTGAATACCATACGATGAATACTTTGTTCATGGATTGAATCCATGGTCGTTGAGATCGGTTATCTCAGCTAACCTAGTTCAAAAGCAGTGTGCTTTTGACAGGGACGTGAGCGACAGCCTACGGTACCCATTTCAGACAGAAACGAGGAGATGGTTGAAAGATCATCTAGGTCGGAGCATTGTCGTGTCTAATGACGGACGTTGACGACAACTGCGTGTGCCAGACGACCAATGCCACCTCCTTCAAAGATGGGTGCAATCTTTGAAAGGAAAAATAAGTGTACTCAGCAACCATGTCTTATGGCCTTGGTGCCTCCCAACCCTAAGATAAAGCTAGCATGCAAGTCGCATGGGCTTGGTGGAGCTTGGTTGAGTTCAGCCAACCAATCCACGGGTGCTGAACGAGGTCTAGTAGACCTACACGTGGTCATGAACACGTGGTTGCAAACCAAAAGGATTGAAGTCCGGACCTTGGATTGCACGTATTGACAATGTTGTAAGGAGGTACCACCTTGACAGCAACCCCTTGGAAGAGATCATGTCCCAACGACATGGGAAGTGTTGTGTGGACCTGGACGGTTTTCGCGGGGACGCCCGGTTAATTGGTCGCAGGGACGCTCCTTGCAAAGGGGGAGGAGGCGTCACCACAACATCTTGCTGAACACGTACCACACGGAATGTGGGAAAATTTATTCTACGTACCCTCTTCCAAACTGGCAAGACATTGTTGACAATGTACGTCCCAAAAGGCATCGACCATGCCACCGATACACACGTGTGATGAGTCTTTGGTGAAGACTCACCAACACTTGTGAAGAGCGTACAAGGATTGTACGTGTCCCATCTTGGCAAGAGCCAAGGAATTACACGATCAACACTAGATGTTGAGCGCAAATGACCATATTCACAAAAACCACAAGAGTGTGGTTGATTGTGCGTGAACGTGATGCAACCGTGTTGCGGATGACAAGAGTTCACACGTGTGATCTTGTTTGCGCTTCTTGTTGCATGGTTTGCATCATGAAGTACGCGATGATCAAACCTCCGTGAGCAAATACAAACCGGGACGGTTCGAAGCAAAGGGGGAGGAATGTAGCGTACGCACCATTTTTAGAGATAAAGATGGTGTTAAAAATAGTTCCCATGTTTCGGGAACTCGAGGCCTAGGTTTCGGGCAGTTGAGGTCCAAGAAAATAAGTACGAGCTGGAGTCCAGTTCGACTCCAGCCCGGAAAATATCTCTTGACCTCATTTGAGGCAAGAGGAGTGCCGCGATAGAAATCCATTGCGACAATCCTCCTCCTCTCTAGCTAGCTGCTAGGGTCCTATTCCCACGTGGATGTGCCACGTGGCACGATAGGGTGTTAGGCTGCATGTTAACAAAAATGCCCTATGACGACTATGTCCATTCTTTGAGCGGTTCGTCTTAGCCAAAAGGGCTGAGGCGACCATTCGCTCTCTCTCCTGAAACGCCTATTCTGAGGGCCTACGTTTTTGGTTCTGCAGTTAGTCGCAAAACAGCCCACGGCTGTTACAAAAACGCTGTGTCCTCCCTCACCTCGCCACGTGGCTTGGCCCGGATGGGCCCGTTGGATAGCTGTGGTCCACGGCTATCCAACGGGCCCACTCGCGCCTCGAATGGTTGACCATGGAGGCAGAGCGGGCCCGCCATGGCCCGGCGAACTTGCTGACGTCACCAATCCGCCGGACTTTTTGACGTTTTCCTCCCCCTGTCTGCCACGTGGCAGTGCCTGAGTGGAATCGACGTGTAGCTCTTGTCAAGAGCTACCCGTGGGTACCACCCACGTTGGAATGGTGCCGTATGTTGTACGAACGGGGCGGGTGACGTGGACGCCGTTCCGACGTGGCGTTTGTAGCCGCTGAGGCACGCCACATGGCGAAACTTGGTTCGCCGGGACCGCGGGGGCGTGCTGATGTGGCAGGCACCCTCTGACGTGGACCCGTGTCCTTAGCTGTCCGGGACCACCCCCTTTGGAAGCTCCTTGAGAGCCCCCTGCGACACCGCCACCTGCGGCTCCGTAGATATAGATATAGATATAGATATAGATATAGATATAGATATAGATATAGATACAGATACAGATACAGATACAGATATAGATATAGATATAAATATAGATATAGATATAGATGTAGATATAGATATAGATATAGATATAGATATAGATATAGATATAGATATAGATATAGATATAGATATAGATATAGATATA
>SZWC01035721.1:2022-14300 GCA_023375785.1 Penium margaritaceum | reverse complement strand
GTGGGCGGGCGGGCGGGCGGGCGGGCAGGCGGCCGGACGGGCCAGCAAGCGGCCAGGCAGGCGGGCGGCCAGGCGGGCAGGCGGGTGGGCGGATGAGGAGGCGGTCGGCCAGCAGGCGGGCGGGCAGGCAGGCGGGAAGGCGGGCGGGCATGCGGGAGGCTTACTGTGAGTGTGTGGGTGCGCGCGTGCATGTGTGCGTGTGTGTGTGCGTGCGTATCGGCGTTTGCATGTTAGTGTGCTTTCGTGTGTGTGTGCATGTATGTGTGTGTGCGTGTGCATGTGCAGAACCAGCTTGGGCGCAAGCACAGGCGTGACCGAGTGCGCACATGGCATGGGCATGGGGTTAGGCATGATCATGGAGAGGGATGTGAGTCCATGCTCGTGAGCGTCCAGTGGGCACATGCATATGCATAAGGTGGCCGCGGATCTTGATGGGCACAGGGATAACCATGAGCATACAGGATTGGTATGACATAAATTATGTCACTGCCAGAACTTAAACAGCGGATAAGGACGGGTATGCCACATTGGCAGAGGGCATGGCGAGGAGAAGAGCATATGGCGTGGCATTGCATTGCCTGGCCTGGCATTGCATGGCATGGCATATCATGGCATGGCATGGCATGGCATGGCATGGCATGGCATTGCATGGCAAGGCACGGCAAGGCATGGCATGGCATGGCATTGCATTGCATGCCATGGCATGGCATGACAAGGCATGGCATGGCATAGCATGGCATGGCATGGCATGGCATGGCATGGCATTGCATGGCAAGGCACGGCAAGGCATGGCATGGCATGGCATTGCATTGCATGCCATGGCATGGCATGACAAGGCATGGCATGGCATAGCATGGCATGGCATGGCATGGCATGGCATGGCATTGCATGGCAAGGCATGGCAAGGCATGGCATGGCATGGCATTGCATTGCATGCCATGGCATGGCATGACAAGGCATGGCATTGCATGGCAAGGCATGGCAAGGCATGGCATGGCATGGCATTGTATTGCATGCCATGGCATGGCATGACATGGCATGGCATGGCATGGCATGGCATGGCATGGCACGGCACAGCATGGCATGGTATGGCATACATGCCATGGCATGCCATGACATGGCACGGCACGGCACGGCATGGCATGGCATGCAATGGCATGGCATGGCAAGGCATGGCATGCCATGGCACGGCACAGCATGGCATGGCATTGCATGGTATAGCAAGGCATGGCATGGCATGGCATGGGCGAGACCATGAGCGCGCTTGTGAGCAGGAACAAGCGCACGGTGACTGAAAGAGTTCAGCACACCACATGCCATGCGATGCGATGCTGGTGCGGAGACATCCACGTGGCCCACTGCCGCCACCTACAATGTCCACCACAACAAACACTACACACATGTACAACGCAAACTAACGACAGCCACAACGGCAAAAGCAGCAGTAGCAGCGGCAGCGGATGCGGCGGCAACAACGGCAGCAGCGGCAGCAGCGGCAACGGCAGCAGCAACGGCAAGAGCAAGAGCAGCAGCACAGGTACGGCGCATACGGACCTTCCTTCTCTTCCACGCCTCTCTCTCGCTCTCCGTGGCAGCGGTGTCCGCCTGCTGCTGCTGCGAAGCCCTCGCACCCACCGCACGCGGCCGTCTCCGCCGGTGCTGTTGTCGCCGTTGTTGCCGCTGTGTCAGCGACGACAGCACCGGCATCGATCCTGCCACAAAGCCCCCATCTACACGTGCATGCGCGGCTGCAGCAGAAGCTCGCACGGCACGTGCGTCTGCCGCACCTAAGCACTTTCCCGATCCAACCGCGCACGCTACCGCCAATCTGCCACTGCTCATTCCACTGGAGCCGCTGCACGCGACGAGCCGACCGCGAGACGACTCGGTGGCTGCGGCTGCGGACGCCAGCGATGGTGTGGAGACAGCGGCGGCAGCGCCGGCGATGGTGACTGCGTGAGCGGCCATGGTTGTGGTCTTTAGCATGAGCGATGGGAAATGTGGCTTTGGTCACAACCTCTGTGTGTCTTGGAGCTTTCAGAGCAACTTTGAGGTGTGCGGCGTTCGACGTTGACGCGCTGAATTCCGAAAGACGACTGATGCTACTGATGTTGGAGCTGAAGTTGCAACATGCTCGCGCACTGCCGAATCGACGCGCGTGAGAATCTTTGAGCAGTATCGGTGCAGTCCGCCGACAACGGTGTGAAACACGCGTACTTGACTTCGTTTATCTTCCGTCAGCAAGGGAAAAACCCATACACAAAGATAGCAGGCGGATTAGAGATTAAGCTAAATTAGAGAACAAGTTTTTTCTACGTATGGGCTCGCTATACATTCTTGAAAACTAACGCAGATAAGTAACCCAAATAGAAAACATAAATCCCTAATCCTGAAGTTTGTCGTCTCCAAGCATCACTTTAAACGTAATGGAACCTCTCTCAAGGTGAACGGATCCAATAATGTATCCACATCAAAGAATGAATACAAATAAGTAACCTCATACTTTCATTATTCCACATACACTCACTAGTAACTTCTCAAGAAAAAAACCTTTTCATTCCATTCTATTCAAATCAAAAAACAGATACAATGACAAATGAAAAGGAAAATAAGTATCTTTTCATGATGAATCGGCATTTATCAAATACATTCTGACACATTTCATGCTTCAAGGCTATTTGTTGTGATGAATTTGAATACAATGCAAAAACTACGTATTTTCATCTACTTCAATGATTTAAGAACCAAATATTTTTTTAAACAATTCATTGACACCATATCATACAGGAATCAACGATGGATGAACCATGACGAGTTTTTTTAACATTTAATAGATCATAAACAAAAATTAACTTGTTTCTATAATTAATTATTTGTTTTTGAAAAACAATCAGTCCATAAGTTCAGATTTCACTCTTCAATATGAAATGGATTTTTTTATTACTATACGAAAATATTTTAAATTTTGAAGTTTCATCATAAAATTACTTTCATATAGAGTACTTGATTGATAAAAATGAAATTTCAAAAATATTTAATCAACACGTAGTGATCTAAAACATTACCAAAACACTGTGTTAAAAACATGGCAATCGGTACTATTTACCACCTTGTAATAATTTAATGAGCAATCTAGATATAAAAATATCATCTCATTACGGTACCGAAAAAACTTTTTTACTGATGCAAATATTTCATAACTTCTTCCCTAGGAAAATGAATCTATGTATGAGATGCAAATCAGTCATGTTCATAACACCAAGGACATATCAAGTTTATCTTATTGTTTTTAATGAGAACTACTTTGAAAACATTACTACTCTCGATACATCAATTTCTTCTCTTAGCATTGAAACCTTAACATAAGCATGTTTGGTCTTCAAGTTCAAAAATCAACCCTCCCATATTATTGCTACTCTTGATTGCGAGCCACTTATTGTATTAGATAAGGTACAACGACTGTAAGAACCATTGTCATCACATCTTATAATTTGACCTCATTCAGCATAAAAAAATCCTATTGTTAAATGAAAACGTGTAAAAGGATGGTATAATGCATAACTATGATTTTTCTTATCAATTCTACCAAGCACATCACTTTTTAATTTTTTCTTCATGCTTCTAAACAAGCACGTTGAATTCAATCACTTTCATACTTCCATTCTCATTATTCCCATATACAAAGAGGGAGCCTCAATTTTCTCATAAAGCATCAAAAGGGTCAAAAACAATCAAAACCTCAGCCCATAAATAAATAAATAAATCAAATCATCATCATTTCCATTCAGATGCACTCAATCATAAAGTGAATTTGAATATGAGAGAAAAAAAAAGGATTGAAACCATTTTTTGTTCAAAATAAAAAAATATTTATATATAAAAATAAACTTTATTATTTCTCATTCCTCATTCTCCTTAATAATTCGAATTTTTTCTATTTATTCATTTAATGTACTTAACTCATGTTGAATTTCATTTTTTGTATACATGAATTTCCATTCACCTTGTCAACATTTTGTGTGAGAGCACAAAAAAGTGTGTCATTCCATCATCCTTCTCCCCTTTCTTGAATATGTGCCCAGTCCCACCTCAACCCTCATCTTATCATACAGATGTAAATTTTCCATGCCACTAGGAAGGACTAAACTTATGTTATGATTATTTGACTAGAGAGAAAAAAGGGAATACTCTAATCTCCATTTGCACAACATTGGCCCTAAGGATGTTGTCAATGGTGACATATTTTTTGCTATTCATGAACCTTGTTGGGCATCTCAAGAATTTTTTACTCAACTCAATGACCATCCTTCTTCTCTGTGGAAGCTTCTCTTTCACTCTACTCTTCGTCACTCCGGCCCCTGTAAACTTCATCGACATTGAAAACTCCAAAAAAAGGAATGGAACACGAAAATTCGAGCTATCCACATATATCCATCTTTCAGCTTAAAATAATTAACACATTATTTCCTTCAGTGTGGCTGAAAGCTTTCAAAACCTCATCTACTGGCATTACCTACCTACTAAGTATGACCTTCTTTTCACGAGCACGGGGCTTCAATGTACAAAAAACCTTTCAAGTCATGAAATAATCCCTTTGTATGACATGTGTTACACTAGAAAGTGAAAAAGAGGAACCATTGCTACTATTTCCCAAGCAAATGAACACAATGAGAGAGATAGGACTAGCACCAAGTAAAATTTGCAATCCGATAAAAGGAATTGGCCATACTAATCAACTCATCTCATTAGAGATGGTACATCGTGAAATCACTTTCTCCTTAAACAATACTTGAAGTCGTTTTTACTATCCTTATAACCCACTTCTGGTAGAAGTTAGTGAGTATCCAAGGCATAGTTTCTCACTTCACTAAGACAAAAAAAATGAGCTTCTTTGAAAGTGTCTAGTAATTCTTTGAAAGTTTCAGCACAAAATGTTTTCTGATTATGTAAATCATCCATAAGGAATCTTTGTTCAAAGTCATGCACTTGGAGGATTTTCCAAGCTTCCCTCTCTTTCTGAGTTTTTTTTTAGCCCACCAGATTATCTCTCACTCAAGTCACTTATCTAAATTTATTCCCCTCATGGTCTCTTTGCCAATATTCTCCAAGCGTACGCATCCAGATTTCTTAATAAACATGGCATTCAGTATGGTCCACAGCTCAATCTTTGCATGTATTCTCATACTTGTTACTGCTTTCACCAAGATAAATTACTTATTTCTTCACTTCATCAATCAAATACACTTGTATAAAAAAGGGAAATAACCATCCTCCTCAACCCTTTTAAATTTATATTGTTTGTGATGACATGCCATTATTCATAAAACTATCCATTTTCAAACAATGGATAAAGAAGGTTTGAATTAAGTCAATAAATCCTCATTCAATGAAATCACTAAATATTAATGTTAGCCTCCTCCTACATACATCTTTCATCCTTCCTAAAACCAACTTATCACGAATTGAACGAGAAACACAAAACCCGCACAAAACTTTTCACATACTGAAAATCATTTCTTCCTTGTTTTAGTTCCATCATACTATTCATCGCTTTGAAGGCTTGCTTGTACTTTTACACATCTTGAATAACCTAATGGTAAATGCAAGGAAACTTACACACTTACACATCTTCCTACTAGAATCATGCCCTCTTAACTGTTGCAATGGAATTTCTATGACTCCAAATCCTTCGGTCCCGATCTTAGAAATGATTTCATTTGAGTTTTTGTTTATTCCTTTATCTTACGTGGAAAAAAAAGCTTTTTATCTACTCCTTTGAATGTGAAAATGCAAGAAACATTCTCCGTCAAGAGCTCTAATGCAAGAATTGCTATAGGTTTATCTCAAACCAAAATTTAGTTCCATGGATAAAGAAATAAAAGGTTTCGATCACATTCATTTTGCAAAAGGTACATGTGAAAGCAACAAACTTTGAAAATCAGACAGATCCAAAACAAAACCATAAAAATTGAAAACCCTTGGTCCTGAAGATTTATAATAAAGGAAGATTTCATTCATGATGGCCCTAATACTAATGATCCCTTTTAATGCTTGTGCCTCCTTTTGAATGTGAAAAATACCGCACTCTTAGCCCCCCCCTCCACATTTGACTCGTAAACCCCACTGCACGTCACTCAATTGAGCCCCTCTTTCCTCCCCACCACCTCCATTAAGCAAGCAAGCAAAACAACCCGTCAAAACCACAACCATAAACACCACGACCCACTTATTACTCCCTGACATCTCCTTTTAAAACCAACGCAAAGGAGACCTTACACAATCCAGTCTTCTGCCATCAAGCATTCATTCCACTAGGAATGATATTCTTATGTTAAATAAAGTGGCTTAAAATGTGAAAATAAGCACAAGGACAAGAATACCATGATTTTCCTTTCAATTGTTATAATTCTATTTCATTTTACAATACTCTTTACATGTCTTAGTACACATAAAACTCAAAACAAACAACCGCTTCTAAAACACTCCACATGCAATACACTGTAGTGTTAAACAAATATTTTCTATACAAATTATAGAAAACAATTCTTTCCATCACCAATAAAAAAGGCCCACTCTCCAAAACACTTTGTAATCACCTCTCAAACACCTAATGAAGGTGAGCCCATCCTATCCTATCTTCACAGGTAGGCCTAAGTAACAAAAGTAAACACACATTCTGACCATTCTCGCCTACACCTGCCATCGTTTCAAGAAATACACTTGAATTATGTGTATTTTTACGATACAAAGACTTATAATCCACCTCCAACTACTTTGGTTAGGTTCTACCTTTACCAATTGGATGAACACAACACAACTATGTAGCTCTTATTAATAATGCATTTCCCTTGAAATCATTTTAAAATAATGATCCAAATTTTCTAACCACAGTTTTACGACCATGCCAACCATTTTCAATAGCAACATTCACATACGTAAATGACTCCCAACAAACATCATTTTATCTACAATCATATACACACACACACACAAACACACAAACACACACATGCACACACACACACATCACATTTACTCACTTACAACCTCACAATGAGAAGGACTTACGGCCATACCAAAGCAACCAAGCGAAAAAAAAAACAAAAAAAACCAAAGCGGGAAACATCTTGAAAGATGGAAAACATCTTTCCACCATAGTACCAACCCAAAAAGCCCTTAGACAATTAACACTAACCTTCATAAGAGAAAAATAAAATTTCACTCTATGTTTCTTTTCATAAAAACTTTCCATTCGACATTTGAACACTACTGGCATCTCAAGTTACCTAGACACCCCTCACTTTTCATCATTTGGTAAGTCTCATAAGTAATGCATATCTAGTTGGATCACCTCATGGATCGACATTGAATAAGAAGAAACCACAATGTGCAAAAGGATTACACGTTAGACCATGCTTTTTACCCTCTCACATTCTCTTCGTGGTGAGGGTGTTTGAAAACATTAATCAGTAACACAGTACATAAAAGCTAAATCTTTGATTTTCCAACAACCCACAACTAGCTAGACGCACTTTAGAGCATGAAAGGTCTAATTCATGTTCACATGCAGTTGCTTTTTACGAATGATGAAGGATGGAACCTCTTCAAAGCCACACTTGGTTTTTTTTTACTCGAAACCAAATAATTCCTTTGATTGGACATTTTTACAAGGCAATGGGTAACTCATTGACTACAACAAAGCATGTGACCAAACTTGAGAGATTTCATGTCCACACTATAAAAAACCTTTTCAATGGAATAGTTTGAAGCGATTTATACAACATAACCTACCTTCGAATCCTAGTCTACGACATACAAACAAAAAATCTATAAGAAACAAAGTAAACCACGCTCAAATGTTTCATAAGCATTCAAATTCAAATAAAAAAGCACTAATCCTGTCTAGAATCAGGAAGAGAATTTGAAAAATACTGTCAAAACCCTTCTACAACTAGAGCCGCTTGAAGGGGAAGGGTTATTTAAGTTCAACACATCCTTCCTTAATCAACCAAAGAAAATGAAATCATGTAGAATTTCAACGTTCATGTCCAATGAAAAAGGAGATCCATACGTATTCAAACCACATTAAAAAATAAATTCTACAAACAATCATGTCAACATAGGAAAAAATACAAAACTTAAACGAGTTTTTATTGTTGACGTAGAAAATTGTATGTTTATTGATTACAAATTATGTTTACAATCAATATCTTGAAACATCACTAAGAAGACATGCACTACTGAAAAAAAACCTCCATGACATAACAAAAATGACGAATGTGGAAGCTAACAAGAAGCCTAAAGTATCTAATTAGAGTCATCAAAGTAAGAATAAAGGAAGTATTACCATTACCCTTAACAAAAACTGAAACCTAATTACAAAAAATCTAGCGATTAAATGGCATGTAGCATTGATCTTATCTTTGGACCTCCTCATCCCACATAATTGAAGCCACTTACAAACCATCTCCCTCATCTTCCAAACATTCAAGTGTCTTAATCTCCTTTCTCAATTTTTGCACTTGAAGAAACTCACTAGGAAAATAAATACTCTTAAAGGTTATATCCTTCACCTACACAGTTACCTTAGTGATTTATACCAATCAAAATCATAAAAAGGTTCGTAAGGGTTGAAAAATGTAGTTTGAAAATTATAAAGAAACCGACCAAGTCATTGCACATTAACAGCTTTGGCCACATGCATGCTTTTTGTGAATGGAAACCACATACACATACACATCTACAACCATAAACTTGTTTCTTCGTTTAACACAAAAAAAAATCAAATGAAAAGAAAACTCATAGCACGCAAACTTAGCGCTTTACACTCTGAACAAAATGGGATATTTGTCCTTTATGATCTTAAACAATCATGTAGCATAGTTTTTACCGCCAAAAGTAATTATGGTAGTTGTTGGGTTCCCTAAGCAACACATGGACCAAGTTCCCAGTGAAAGATCATTAATCTTTGAAAATTTACAACTTGAATTGCTATAAAAAGGGTTCTTGTTTTGAACCAATCCCTTTTCTCATTGGCAAGGAGCCCCTCAACCAACTTCTTTTGACTTGCATCCCAAAAATTAAACAAAACAAATTGCATTATTTTTGTTAAGTGAATTTGGTAGAGATAAATTCATCTTCACCAAAAAATCATCACATCTTCAAGGAACATTTGCCACATTAAAAAAGCGAAAAGAAATAACAGACTTTATGTAAACTTCCCCAAACAATTCAATATCAACAGCTTATTTGCATGCAATTGGCTTTATCACTAAGACATTCTAGCGCGACATGCAAGAAAAATGTGTCCAAAGGTTACGATTCAACCCCAAAAACCTATCTTGTACTATTTGGGAGAGCATGAAAATAACATAAAAGAAATATCTAAGATATGGAGGGAGTCACACCTCCTTCTCATGAGAATGAGATTCATCAGTCATTACATGACCCAAAAGTTTCTTTCGTTATCTGACCTATTCCAGTCTTCCCTAGTTATCTAGACCTATAGTAGAACCATGTTTTATAACATCTTCCTTGGAAGCATGAAGTATGGGAAATAATCATCTTTCAACAACACTTTTTTGTGTCAGAACAAAGATATAGCGGGTTATGTATTGTATGTAAGAAGCCCTTATGAAGGTTTAAAGTCTGTATAGAGTATAAATTCTTCTCAAATTTCTCAAAAATTTTAATTCCCATGCCATGCATGTGGGAAGGTTGGAAAATAGAGAGGTATTCTTTTCTCTAGACCCAAAAATACCCTGAATAATGTTTTCAAAGTCCATGCAACTATTCATGCCATCAATTTTGTCATTAGAATCAAAGAAAAAGACTAGCATTAAATCCTTTATCACGAAGAAATGCTAGAAGAGTATGTGGCTTTTAACAGTTTATGCACAAATCCTAGGTTTGTACCCTGTACTTCTTTAGAGAAGGTATTGATCAATCATGTTTTCCATGATTTTTATACTATAATTAGATCAGATATTCACACAATTGGGTGTGGAGGTTTTTCTAAAAAATAGAAAGAGATTTATAGATTGGCTAAAAAAGCTTGTGTCTTCACCATAGACAGGAGACATCATTCCCTTTTCTAACATCAACAGTTTTTTAGTTTTATCTATAGAAAATAAATTTTCCGTTGAAGGATTTTGTTTACCCACCAACACTAACAATCCTCTACCTTCATGTATCAATTCATGTGATGGAAATATTTCATTGAAAAAATGAAAGGGTAGCATGTTCTCACAAAACACAAAGCAGATGAAGAAGCTCTCAATATGATCTACATTGAATTATAAAAAAAATAGATTACTAAGAATGATTTCCATAGGGTACACAAGAGAAAAATTAATCATATGCTAGATACTGGATGGTGAACCACCCAAAATATGGATTTTTGTATGCTTCTCTTGTAAAGTCAGTTGGAACTAGTAGAAAAAGAATTAAATTTCCTTTCTAACACAATAGCTACCCCCTTTACAGCCATAGAAGTTTCATAATCTCCCCTCACATCGCCAAAGACCAAGAAAAAAGGTATGCAAATAGGTTACGGATGCATCCAAGTTCGTGAATGTCTCAAATTCTCCCCCTCCTTTTGTCAATAATTTTCAATTTTTCTCTTTGTTTTGAGAAAAATGAAACATGTTTTACTATGGACAGATTTTTGCAACACAATTTTTCAAAGTTCATCCATAGCTTTCCATGTACATTAAATTTTTGAATGTCCAACCATTTAACGTTTCACCCCTCCCTTCCATTTCTCCATTTCTCGTATGAGCATGTGACGGGCTTACATGAATATATAAGCCCGTCGCATATTTGTGCAATAAAAAATGAAAGCTTTGAGCCATAAAGAACCATAACTCCACAAGTTTGTAACTTTGAATACCCTTGATCTCCCCTAGTGTAGTCATTCACCAACTCTACAAGTGTATTAGGAATAAGACACCTAATGCAAAAGGGGGATGTGTATTTTAGAGGACCAAGTAAAATTGGCCTCTCAACCCCCTTTTACATGGTTGCTCTTGTGGAATAGACAACCTTATAGTTGGAAGTTTTGTGGGTAATACTCAGCTTTTTGCAGGAAGCCCCACATTACCCTTGTTAACCGCTGAGTGTCTATGTTTGTTTGACCTGTCAAATGGGGCGTTGAGATTCAGTAAGCCTCCAGTGTAGTGCCAAATGAAAGCTTGACCACCTTCAAGCGTTTCTACCGCTACTTTAAAAATGGGAAATGATGTAGAGTATGAGTATTGCGGACTCAAGGTCGCTCGCTTTTGGCGATGGCGACAAGTGGCGCTATCTTGGCATTGCGAGCCGCGAACAACATTTTGAGTGCTCTGGAAACAGAAGCATGCCGAAGGAAATTCAATACCCTGTTTTCGGCATCGGTCTGCCACGTCAACGACTGGCTGTTGAAGTCAGCACGGCAGCAGGGCGGCTTTTGCTGCTTGCTGCAAAGCTTGGACATTTGTGAGAGCAAGCGAGAGCTTCAACATCATGTACTTCCCACATATCTGCATAATTTTGCACTCCTGGGGCTCGAATCGAGCTTTACTGCTGCCGAAACATAATGCCCCGTTCCTACATTGCACATTTTCCACCGGCTCGGTATCGAACGGCGATCTGCAAGCAGCAAAATATCTGGAGATTTGCCGGAAAAGCGGAACACATTCGGAGGATTGTGGTGAGACCCCCCCCCTTGGACTTTTAGTTCATGTCATAACCGAGTGAGGCTATAGGGGGCTATCTCATCAACGGGACACGCCCAGTGACTGAACCCGGCAAACAAATGTTGGGATCTACAATAGAATATGATATAAGAACAAATATTGGACTCTAATTAGATCATTAAAACTGAGGATAATCCCCCTTATTTGTATAATTTCTCTAGCAAGGGTTCTCCAGGCACACAAACTAGCCCGTGGAGTACACACCAACCCAAAAATCAAAACGAAATTTTCCTGGAACTTAAAAATTTGAAAGAAAATCTTAATTTTTATGGCTTGGATTCTCATTCATAAGCAAAGGAACATTTTCACTTCACCTTTGAGAATATCAATCCATTGCCCATGATGATCAAAATACAAACAATCAACCCATGAAAGTAAAGATAAAGTTCCATTTAGATGACACATGGCAGGAATATTCAACATGATGATATCAGAGAAACGCAAGAGTTGTGTTGTAAACCAATCTTTCAAGGAGTTTGTGATGATTTGGGTTGGGTTGGGAATGGGGGAGGGGGGGGGGGGGGGGGGGGGGGGGGGGGGGGG
>SZWC01035718.1:12500-16696 GCA_023375785.1 Penium margaritaceum | reverse complement strand
GAGTTTTCACGATTGAGACCTGTTCATTTCTTGGCACCAACAATGTTCTGCATATCTTGTTGAATATGACCGGAACACGTAGTGAAATAGGTAACCTTGTTTGTTCCTGGGTACATGCCTCTTCATATCTGTAATAATGTAACTTACATGCTCCTGTCCGGTTGTCTTTTTCTCTTGTGAATCAGGTTCTTTAGACTGTGAGGTTTTTTTATTGAGAAAAAACCCATCCTTGTATTACACGGAGGGTTATGGGTTGTACTATTTTGCTTGCCCGGGCTCCTGCTGGGCCCTGCAGTAGCAAGGCCCAGGAGGCTCCTTTCTAGAGTATGGAACTTGAACAGTCACAGACCTCGTCACCAGGGGGTTTGTGAAACCTCTTGTTGGCGGGGTTGAAATGAAATTGAAGCCCTATTCGTGGAACTCAGGGAAGTCGCAAGACTAGTGTACACTAGAGTATGTTTCGCAACTTCCACCATATGTATCCCCTCATGCATCCCCTCATACACTCACCTCATACACTCCCGGGGGAGGGGGGGGGAGGGGGGAGGGAGGACTGAGTGAAGTCAAGGGACCCGTCTCCCCTCCTCCGCCTCTGAAAAACAGAAAGTGTAAGAGGCGAGTGTATGAGACAGAGGGTATGGGGCGGAGGGGGTATTAAAAAGACACCAGTGTACTCTAGTGAGAGATTTTTTAAGAAGTCGCAAAATATACACTAGTGTACAAGCAAAGTCGAGGGACCCATCTCTCCACCCACACCAAAAAACAGGATTTTGTATGAGGTGAGCGTATGGGACAGTGTATGTGGGAGGGAAGGTATTAGAAAAGACACTAGTGTACTCTCATAAGAGATTTTGAAGGAATTTGTTAAATACACCGAGGTATGGTTAATCGAGGCCATTTTATACACTGGTTTTCTCGTGTGTGCCACGAGTGTGCTCTCACCAAAGGGAGTTCTTTGCACCTGTCCCTACACTCCTTCCGTTGTGCGTGTCAGGAGTGTACTTTCGTCCTATATGGCTAGAAAATTCTCTGACAGAAATCTACGTCACTTCTCACAAGACGCACGACCACAACAGGGAACCGGGTTCATTGTTCAGGTACCCACTCACCGAGTTTATCTCCGACCCACCACGGGAGATAGTCACGTTTGGGTGAAGGGCCCTCGCAAGTCCTCGCCCGAGCATTGGAAACGGTCCACGCGGGAACGCCAAGCTAACAGCCATCGCAAGCTACCGGTAACCGGATCCCGCCACCTACCGGTTGGACTGCTTCGCGCCAAAGAACTGACGACGGACAAACAGCTCGATAGCCGCAGCACGACAACAGGCTCAGCAACCAAAGACGCCGAGCCACCACAGCCTCGGGAAAGCTGCCGCAACATCATGCGGAGCCGCTGCGCTGCTCCACCTACAGCAGAAGCAACAGCAGCAGCAAGACGTCTTCAGCTACACCTCTCCTATCGTCCCCCTTAACGGGCAGACCTAGAACAAGGATAGTCAGTAGGACCTAGAAGTACATGTGTAGTTAGCTGTGCTTCTTTGCCTCTCTTCATGCCTTATTAACTACCATTCAGCAGTATGTCCCTCAGCCCGCCATCCTGGCTGCGGCGTCTCCCTCCGATTGCATCTGCCTGCCTCTCCTTGGCTGCGGCTACTCTCTTCCTGTTCATTGCATCAGCGCCCGTGCCTGATCGCACTACGCCCACACTAACGCACTTTACGGAACTCAATTCGGAGTTGGTTTGAGTGAGATATGGATTTCCAAAGTTTGGAGATCATGAGTAGGGTTTAAGTGACGACCTGAGCACTTTTAGCTCAAAAGGCGGCAGGATTATTGGCCAGGACGGCTGAGAGCGGCCTTCAAGGAGAAAAGATGGCTGGAGGACGTCCAAGAGACGTCAAGGAAGGACCAGTCCACGATTATTAGCCATGCAGGCCATGTGAGACATAATTCTCTTGTGTGACAAGGTGACTGCCGCACATCCCGCTAGGCTAGGAGTAAGCTAGAGGGTGAGCTTTTACAGAGTGGATCTCAGTGCTCCCTTAGCCAAATGATTCATATAAGGGCTTGTTAGAAAGCTGTGATTATGTACTTTTTCACTCAAGAGTCGATTCAGACATTCGCATTCTCTGCAAACCTACATTCGCTTCCGTAATTTCTGTCTGTGCAACCTACAACTCCCTCTCACAAACAGTTGGTCCTGCCTAGGCGGCTCTTAGTGAGCCTGATCACCTCCCTGAGGGCTGCCCCAGTTTCTATCACGATCGCACTCAGTGTGTGAATTTGTCTTATGTGTCTTAGCACAATTTCTCTTTTGTCCTATATGGCCAAAAGGATCACTCCTTCGGAGGTACCTCAGTGCGTGGGGCTAGTGTACGTGGTCAGTGCGATCAGTCACCATACAAAAGTACACTACGAGCGCACTCAGTGTGCTCATTTGTCTTATTTGTCTTTGTCTACATTTTTTTTTCCTATTTGGCCACAACATTAATTTCATATCACTATGTTCTACTGCATAATGTATACGTAAAATATCATTCTTGATTATATCACCACGTTATTTACAACATTATGTGAATCAATGTGTGTTTAAAGCCACTCTTAGCATCGGTAAATTCTGCCTATTTATAAATTCAAATTACATCTTAATACTTTGAACTTTCACTTGGTGCAGCGTGAATCTTCTTTTTAAGTTTTTTATTGCTTCCTAAAAGTGAAAGTCTTGTGTGGACCTAGATATGTCCATACCGTCCATCCGTACTACATCTGTATTACATCTTACACTCATGCTACAGACTCCATTACTCGCTTCCTCTGTCTAGTTCGTCGCTTGTCCCATTAAATCGGTTCGCAAAGCAGAACTCGTCGAACTTGATGGCCGGCTATTCGATGACGGCCATTTACAGTGAATCTTCATCGATCGCATACATCTCGCCAGTAGTATCTTGGTCTATTTGTCGCTTGAGTCCTTGCAATGCGGTCTAGAGAATTCCCCCAGCGCACGGGTGTAGTGCATGTGACGAGTGCACTTGAAATTAGTGGAGAAGTGCACTTATCACGTACTGAGTGCACGGATGCCTATGGAAGCTAATGCAGAATCGGTTTCGGCAAGACATCACGACACTTCCGTTTGCTTCTCCAATGCACCCTGAAATACGACGCAAACCCCACCGACTAGCGTAAAAGAGTTTTGACAAATGTCAATTGCAACTCTGCTTCTTACAAGGACTTGTTTATTATATATTGCAAGTCAAACAAAAAACTCGCTAAAATCCATGTTGCATACTGTTGTGACGTTCGGACCAAAATCAGTTACTGCAGCTACGGTTGGTGATAGAAATATTGACCAAGAGTTGTCTATAATATCCTACATTTGATATGAGCGACAGAGAGATTATCCAAAATAGATTTATACATTATCGAAGATCAAGATGGTTTTATCCAGCCTTTCAAAATGGGAGCTCGGTGGACCCCTTGCTGTCAAACATACGTTGAAGGAGTAAAAGAAAAATCCCATAAGACAAACAGATCCCTCAAGAGCTGAACACTGTGTCGAATTTAACGAGTTTAGATATCCATTCTGATCTGCTGGTCGCACAAGTCAAATGCGCGATACCGAAGAAAATTGTTTCTGTATGGCCAACCTTCTCGAAAAATTGCATTACGATGTCTTTCTCATTCCAACACATGAATGAAAAGCTGTCAGAGTGATTTAAAGAGATCAACTTATCGTTCTATTGATCAAAGTCTGTTCAATCTAAGGCCCAACTGCGGTACGCCGTGGTCGTCCTTCTCTGACGGTCAAAGGACGACGATAAGTAACGAAACGACACCTGTATCTTGTAACAGTGATTCGACCAAGTTTTGCGAGGGAGATTGTCAGTCGTCTCTCGTATACTGCCCAAAACGAAAAAATGAACCTTGCACTGATTACTTCAAGGTTTCAAATTTGAGGGTTTTCTTCTCGAACCGGAGGTTCATCGATAAGCTGGCATCGCAAACTAGCTAACATGTGAGATGTGCAGGATCCTGCACTCGGTGTGCGATAAGTGCACTTCTCCTGGCAAATCGAGCACACTGGCCCATATACACTAAACGTCGCACTCGGGGGGTTGTTAAAAGCGGAACGAGCACATTGACTACCGGCAGCAGTTCGGAGATTGTCGTGTCGCCGATAGACATTCATTCATGAAGTG
>SZWC01035718.1:0-10000 GCA_023375785.1 Penium margaritaceum | reverse complement strand
AAGTACACCACACTTCTCTAACAGAGGGTATCGTCATAGCACAGTTTAATCATCATTGTTTCTTCAGTCCACCATCTTTTCCATTCTTTGGCTATCCTTGTCTAGATTGAATAAATCCTTTGTTTCTTCCTAGCCGTGCAGAATTTGCTGTAAAGTCCCCTGTTTATTCTATGCACAAAATGAAATATCTAGGTCTTGCTCACATAGTCTAGTTCGAGCAGGAACAGGTGTATTTTATTGCATGTTCACTTAGCTGTGTACGTGTACAGAATGGAGGTGTGCTTTGTGTCTGTGCTCTTTCATTTTCCCTCCGGCTTCATGCCCATGACTACAGCAGGTCAGACTCTGTTGAAATCCTCACATATTTTAAGGCTGGAAGACAAAATCAATACCACCAATAACCTCCATGTGACTGGCTCCCTGTTGTATCCAAAATGAACACAAGCGCTGATGTTTCCTTCACTGTTGCTTGGTGTATCTTCCCCCACTGGACATTCACAACGAAAAAATCAAAATAACTAAAAGGATGAGATTTTGTTTTTACGGAAGATGTAGCAAGAAATTTGAAAGCTTATGCATTGGAAGGTTCTCATGACATTCCTCTCTTCAGTGTGTTGAAATCAATAAGTTCCTTGGTAAAATTGTGTGTATGGTTATGTATAGAGCAAAATCTTTAAGGACTGCATGATTAATGGTTGATCGGTTGTGTGTTGCAGTTTCTGTGAAGAGCAGGTGACTGATACATTCTGGTGTACACTGCCAATGAACAAAGGGTGAGAAATTCCAACTATGTTGTCAGGATTCTAAGACTAATACTGTTCATTTTTACAAGACTACGTTACTATGTGAAAGTGTCAATGCCTCTTCCTCGTTTTTGCAATGGAAAACAAAATGTTTTAAACACCTGCTGAAACTCTCTGATCTAATAACCAGGCTTTTGATCGGAAGATCTTATCATAGACTACATCAAGACCATTGAAATGTCTGACTAAGCAGCCATAGCCATGCCAGAGAACAAACGGTTCCACACATTCCTGAGAACAGTTCCACACATGTCCTGAGAACAGCAATGGCCGAGCTGAATTACGCAGTATGCAAGAAGAAACTACTGGAAATTGTGTGAAAGTTCAAACTGTGGTGGTGTTTCATGTCATGGCAGTGATGTGTCATCCATTTGACCACGAGACCCTCAAACATCTTAGGACTCAGCCAAATTTAAGCTGTTGACAAACTCAATGGGTTGGTTTTATTGAGTCAACCTTCAACTACAGCAATAAGTACCATCCTGAAAAAAGGGTCGTCAGATGTTCTGAGTCAGCAAACAGACTTGATGGTTAAGATCAGCGCGCTGTGGATGTAGTGAGACAAGTACCTCGAGCTCTTGCTTGTGAGAGTTTACACACGGTTTTCGTGCATAAAAGAAGAGAAAATTCTGCTTTGAGACACAATAATGGTGATTTTGATTCACTTGCCAAGTTTTCATACCCAAGAAAAAATTGAATTCAAACAGTGTTACTAGAGGAGTTTCACAAAGCTTTGGCAAAGAAGAAAAAAAGAAAGACGCTCACAAAGTACCACTGGTGGTAACAAGATGGAATGCAATGTTGCAGGCTACCTTTACACCTGCAAAATGTGCCAGCAACAGAAGAGCCATGGTCGGACATCTCCATGGACTTCGTAACGGGTTCTGATCCAACACCTTTGAGGATTCATAGAATTCTCATGGCGGTTGACTCGTCCCCAAGAAGAAACACTTCAACCCGTAGGGAACAGCAGTGCTATTCCTCAACAGCACCGTCCAAGTACATGACGTCCCCTACTCCATCACCACCAACTTAGATAGTGGTTTCACTAGCAGCTTTTAGTGAGATCCGGCTGGTTGTGCGCCCTAAAATCAGCATTAAACCAGATTATTTTGGTGACCACACCACTGTGGCCATGTCATCCATCCACATTAATAAAACATCAATGTGGATTATATTCACCCTCAGTTCTGGCATAGGTCCGTGGATCTGGTTTGTCTGCCACATCCTTAATCTGGGTTTCTGGAGCCAGATCATTCTCAAATGCCACACTTCAAAAATATTATGAAGTGACTTGAGACTTTGACAAATCTGGGTTTCACATATCTTTCTCCTTATTCATTTATTCAGATTGGAATGCTCACCTGTCAATTACCGAGAAAGCCAAATAGGAAGTTGTTTAAATGCAGCATTTACACATGAAAACCAAGCGACTTGAGACTTTGACCTGAAAACAAAAGACAGCTCAAAAAAATCTACGTTTTCTACACACCTACTATAGGTGTCCTAGAGATCTAACCTCTGCTCTGATGCGATGTCAGAATTGAAAACCTCCTCCTAGACTTCACTACACCCGCTCTGTTCTGTTTCTGCACACTCCACCTTCCCTGATTCATTTCCACAAGCTACAGTCAGTTAGGAACACCGTCACTGTCATGACGTGCATATGCAAACATAGATTCACATGTACACACCTTCACCCAAATGGGTGATGTGGAAACAGCACAAGGATAGTTTGCATGCGTAGCTTACCATTTGCAGAGGCAAATTGACAAATTAGGTCAAAGTCACCTAAGTAGGAGTGCGCCTTTAGGGCCACACTCCGTCAACCCCATGAGCAAGGACCTCATGGGGAACCTGGAAACCAGAAAGGCAAGTGAAAAAGATATACCATACAAGGAGAACAAGACGCGGCAGGTCGAAACAAATATGAGTCATGGATTACCTTATAATATGTAGAGGACGTAACCTAGATAACCTACCACACCTCCAGTGGGATACGCCTATATCTTCTGTCAAATGTATTTTTCATCCATTTGCTTTGCTACACAGTCATCGTCAGTCAACATTTTTGCCAAGAGTAGACCACTTGCCTCGCCTTCTCAACTCCCTCACCTCCAATTGGAAATAGGTATCCTCTAATGCGTCTAGAAAATAGTTGAATGTATGCAAATTGGCCCCATGTTGAATTACCTGCCAACAGGAGAAATTTTCCCTGGCACTTGAACCTCTCACACCAAGTTTGCTGCCACTTGATCAGGATGGCATGATTACCCCTTGTTGCAAACTGCCCCTTGGCATGCCTGAGTGCAGCACCGGGAGGCACCGACAATTCAACATAGAGAAAAACCCTTGCACTCTCATCTAGCAGCTCAAGGAATAGTACAAGCCCCAATTGGTTATTTTTCCCTGAAATCTGGCAAGTTGCTGAATCCAGTGCAACTGTAATCACCAGAATTCTGACAAGAACCGAGGAAGTTATGAGCTCTCTACATTGGGGTGTACATGGTGGCTCTGGGAATTTTCCGTGAAACATCTGGCGGATATATCCACCGGATGTGCCTTGTTACTCACATGCGGTGGATTTATCCAACGGATGAATGTAGAGTCGTCCAGTGAAGAAGATCCACCAGATCGAGTAGTACAGGTTGTTACTGGGGGAGAGCCAAATTCTGGCTTAGAGTCTACGATTCAGCGGTACATTTTGTTACTCAGAGAAATTCAAAATTGTGACTGCAAATCCGTGGACAGGTTTCAAACCCTGTCAAACCGCATCATCAAACTGAACACAAAAGTGACAGAGGTGTGCCAAAACAGTACAGGGGATCCCTCCATCACTTGCAAAGGAATCTGTGCTTCCAGAGAGGCCTTTTCCACATGAAGAAAGGCGTCTCAATGTGTGGGCGCCAAAGAGGCATTAGGTGTTTCTGTGGAGGGTGGCACCTGCACTCAACAAGCGTAACTTGGGATATGCTTGGATGAATCACATGCAGTTTGGTTCCTTCGAATTACTATGAAGAGCAATACAACTCATTAGATCATACTTTTGTTAAAATGTAACACAAACTTTCACCCATTCCTTTAAAAAACAGACTGTCTCTAAATTCCTTCTCACATAGCTTGAGATGACCAGAAATCTCATGCTTAGTCTCCCATTTGCCCAAAATAAATACCTGATCCATAAGAGAATGTTAGACACGGCAGGCCCACATTTCTGCCAAAGGGTTATGGGCCCACAGTCTTGACCTTCTCCAAGAAATTCCCACATTTTGCAATGTCCGAGACTGTCGTTGCGGTTGAATTCGCCATAAAGTCTGAGAACCTATGAGATTAGAAGCTGCCCAATGGCGCAGAAGGAGACGCAGCCCATATAGAAGTATGTGGGTGGCCCTGGCTTTGGACTATGGAGGTGGCAATGTGATCTCCACCCAATGCATAAGGTGCTGCTGGTTTTCATGTTTGGAAAGAAAATCCTCGATGAAGCATCGGTGAAGGACAAGGAGAAGGAGGCCTTCTCAAAGAAGGAAACAGAGGCACTCATGCTCCTAGTTTCTGGGATGGTCGAGATGCAGTGGGACTTGAAGGCTGCAAACTGGGAGCCAAAGCTTGGAAGAAACTCTGTGCCATCCACCAATTGAGACGCTCGCAAAAATGATATTTGCAATGAAGGGGCTCCTTATGTTGAGAATTAAGGAGGGAGAAGATGTCATTTCTGCAATGCAGATTAAGTTGCCTCCCTCACAATATCATGACATGGGGTGGACGATCAACATGTAGCTGCAGGAAATGGCTGTCTTCATGGACCTACCTGACAATTGGGGTCCACTTATCACCGTCTTGGGAGGATGACTGGAGAACAACCTCAAGAATTGCATGGCACCAGAGTATATCCACGACAAGCACAGAGATGGAGCTGTGGGGAGGCCTTGTCTTCCTCATTGGCCTTTGTCACCAAAATGCATGGTGGCAGGGGTAGGGGCAAAGGAGGCGAAGCAAAGGGCAGTGGCAAGAAGGACTGGAGGAGAGGTGCATGCCACAACTACGGCAAGGAGGGCCACTGCGCACGTGAGTGCATGAAGGAGGCGGAGGCCAGCGGCAAGGATGCCAAAGGCAACCATTTTCTCCGCAACAGCAACAAGAACCACCTTCTCAAGAAGGCGGACAGGTGGTGCTTGGATTTTGGGGCTAAGGAGCACACCCAGGTCAAGCAGTAGGGTTAGACAACTATGAAAAGTCTGCTAAGTCAATGGTGGTTGCATTTGACAACATCTAGCTAGCCCCCAGCCAAGTAGATGTGGAGGTGGGAGTTGTGGTGGGTGGTAAGAAGTCATTGTGCGTAGCACGTCCCCTGCCTGGCCGACATGTTAAAGTGTCAGCCACAGATGAGGGGTATGAGGTGCTCTTCTTCAGGAAAGGCACAGTGGTGTGCAAGGACGTCAGTGGAAAGGCCGTGCTCAAAGCAAAGCGGGAGGGCAGACTCTACATTGTGGAGACCAAGGTGATCTCATGGCTTTGGACACAACAGACTCGCAAGAGCATTTTGACAACATGGCCAAAGAAGGAAGCATTAATCTGGAGCTCTGGCACTCGTGGCTGGGGAATTCATCGCCCGCAGTCATGAAGAAGTGAAAAATAGTGCATGGCCTCATCATTAAATGTGCAGCAGAGCCGGTAGCAGATGGTGCAGCACACAAGAAGAGCATTCCTTGCATTTTGGGAAATGCGCAGAACAAGAAGGTCAATGAGAACTCGGATCATGCATAGGACCCGCTGCCGGTCATCCACAGCAATTTGTGCAGACCATTCAAAACACCGTCAAACATCGGCTTGAGGTACTTTATCACCTTCATCGATGACTGCAGCAGGAAGCCCTTTGTGTACTTCATGAAGCAGAAAGGAAAGGTCCTCTAGCTGTTGAAGGAGTGCGTTGTAGGCCTGGAGAGGCAGACTGGAAAAATGTTCAGAGCACTACGCAGTGAAAATGGCGGAGATTACGTGGGCTGCAGCGGGTGGCTGAAGCAGCAATGAATTAAGTGAAAAACAACTACATCATACTCCAATGGAGTGGCGGAGCCAGCAAACCAGACACTGCTAAACGTGATGCGGACCATGCTTGTGGATGTGGGTTTGCCGTGAGGTTTCTAGACTGAGGTATGTTTTTTTGGTCAATTTCATTGTTCAAATATCGCGCGGTCACATCAACGGTGGCACTGGACAATGATGGACTTGCGCATGCACAATCCTTGAGGAACTTCCTACCGTGTCTGACCTAGATAGGAGCATGTTCTTTTCTGGTGCAAATTATTGTATAATCATTGTCTTTACAAATTTTGGTGGTAGTTAATTACATTGGAAGTGGAAGAAAGTAGCACAGTTAAGGGGTAAGTGAAATTAATCCTCTCATGCACGAAGTTCCAGCATGTGCGGTTTGACACTTTTGGTCATGGAGAGCAACCCGGGCGGTTGTGAGGCGGGGGTAACTAGGGAGGAGGGGAGGCGGGAAGGATGGGTTCAGCTGTTCCGGACAGGTCAGCACAGGGAAAGGACTAGGATTACTACGGGTCCAATCGGCATCATGGATTAGGGGGTGTTGCTGGTAATGGCCTAAGGAATTTGTCTTGGAGATTTGTCTTCATGGCGCTCCGCGACGATTGTCTCGGTGCTCGTTGGAGAGCGTTCAATTCCCTGCGGTGGCCCCGTGCAGATGAGGAGAGGCAAGCTCACTCACGACTGCTCTTCTGTTCAGGGAACCCGCAGGCGAGGCTTCATCGCTTCCCCAAAGGAGATTACCAGCTCTTCCCTCCAATATCCAAAACCCAATTGGAAACTGATTTAAAACTGCTGTACCTTTGGACGTGTTTGAAAAGACCTTCTTCATGAGTGACAACGATTTGGGCTATGAACAGCTCTTTGGACAACAGATGTCCACCATGAACAGAACATTTTTTGCATGAGATAAAGGCTGTTCAGGCCCTTGCAGGCCGCATCCAGAATGCTGGGCTGCGATTGCGTAGGATCTTTCAGTGATGGCTCATTGAACAGTGATAGCATCTGTGTGGTTGACATACAGGCGCAGGTGTAGTGAGAGAAGTAGGGCGGTTATGCGATCTACCAGGTCTGGCACGAGGAGCTATTCGCAACCCCGTAACGGTATGAAAGATGGTTACCTTCTCTACTATGGCGACCTAGCCAGGGACATTAAATCCGGGTTCTGTGATGCCATTCGTGCCACCAGGACCTGTGGTGGGTGTGCGAGTGGGCGCACGGGCGTTGGTTGCACAACCGCCATCTGTTGTGGGCACGCAATTGGATGCAATTTTTGAGTGTGGCAGCCAACACCCGCTGCATTGCATCCATTATTGCTTCCCTAGTTTTTTTCTGGCCTTTGGTTTCTGAGGACCCTTGTCGTTGTTAAGGCATCTGGGCCGCCTGTCCTGCCAGCCCTGATAACGCTGCAGCATTACAGCGGAGCTGCTCCAGGTGTGGGATTCACTTGTGTGCTGCTGCCTCGCTCCAGTTCCTGCCCTTGCCCTCTCTTCATCTTCCCCCATCCTTGCTTCCTCTCATCTTTTCTTTATTTTACTTTCTTGAAAACCGCAGCTTCCTCAGGCATCCTTTGCAATGAGGGCCTATCCCCACAATAGTCTGTCCACATCTGCGGTGGAGTGGCTCCCTGCACTCTGTGCATCACTCCTTTGCACATGGGCCTTGAAACTTGGTTTTGTGGTGCATCCAGCAATCCTCCTCGTCGTGTTGTACCCTTCCTTCATTTCCCAGACGCACCTCCTCCATCTGCTGAGGCACGCACACTGGGCATGCTTGGACCCCTTTGCAGGTCAACAAATTTGTGTTGCCACCAACACGGAGATGCAGCACCAGAAGCGTCATCGCAGCTGCATCCTTACTGGTTGCTTACACTTGCTACATTCCCAATTCTCCTTGGCCCTAGGCATTTCATTTTTTCCCTGTGGTCGTCTCCGCTATCTGCCAATCCTCTCCTCCGTCTTGTGCAGCTTCCTCAAGGAGGTTGTGCAATGCAGATCAATGCCTTTGATCTTTGTGGCACAATACCATGCAGTGGTCCCTTGCATCCTCTGCATGAGGAAGGATCGACATGCTTGTATTATTTGTGGCAGGAGACACACTTTACCGTCCAGCATTGTCGTCGGTACTCCTCCTCCCTGGCATCCTCCTCATCCATCCGTTACACCAAATCACGTCCACAGCATTTGCAGGCTGTTATTTCCTGAAATCTGTTATCAAATCTTCCAAAACCTTTGGTCAAAACATAGTTAATCCGGCCCCTCTAGTGTTGAAAAATTGCTCTTTTGTCTGTTCTGGATAGAGGCAAAACTATGTAAGCCTCACATGCCTGCAAATTGCTCCAAAACTACTTCTTACAGTTGCATGTGAAGCAGGAAGTTAAGCTGGACCCATAGCAATTTGCATCACTCAATTCCGCTGAGAAGAGAGGATATTTTGGGAGTTTGAATTTTGGCGGGGGACTTGGCCGTTCCAGTAGTAGGTTTTGCTAGTGGAGCACTTAGCCAAATTGTTGCTATGGATTGCACAGCAATGTGAACAGCAAGTTTCGGCCCCGGATTGCTCTTCACTAGTACAAGCTGAGCAAAAAAAAGGGTTTCAGACCCGCAACTTGGTAGTACACTTTGTTAATGAGGAACGGTAAAAGTTGTGGACATGGGCCAGGATGGACCCACAAATGGACTTGGTCACTCGGTCTGAATGGACCTACTAATGGACACACACTTTAACGCACCCGAGACGTTCAGCTGGCTTGATCCAAATGAAATCCTTGGCGTTTCTTCCACAAAATGCCGGTCTTGTGCATGGAGATGGGGCAAGTTCCAAGAACGGCATCAGGACGTATACAACATCGATTCTGGTGCTACCACTTTCCATCGCTTGGGATCCAGCAGCAGTGTGCTGTCATCTGCAGTGGGTTTGCGAAGCTTGGAGAGAGGGAAGGCATGCTGGGGAAGGACCCTAGTCCTCGTGTCCCCAAGACCTTGGCCCTGGTGCCACATTCAATTTCCTTGCCCGGAAGAATATGTCAGCAGCGGCACCAGTACTGTTTTTTCTTTGTTCCAGCCTACTGTGCATGGATGTTGTACGTATAACCTTACCAAGTGCGTGTGATGGTTTGTGTTGGACTTTGCATCCTGTGAGTTTGGATCATGGGATGGCCAGAGATGTGCTAATCCAGTTGTCCCCCCACGTGCAGCTAACCACCACTTAGGAGTCAACCCAGTCAGGCTGATACAGCTTCTTTGGCTCATCTATACATTGTGGTAGCTTCTACATATGCCTCTTATCATTTTCTGACATGCTGCAAACTTCTTATGCCTTTCCTGCACCACAAAACATGTAGGTTCTCATCTAGTTGAAATGTGGATGAAATCTAGAAAGCAAAATTCTCTTGCTTGAGAGTGATGCATAGACCCACTTTGCATCCAAATGAGCACACAAATGCTGCTAGACAAAGTCATGTCACCCACACTCCATGGAAAGAAAAGTAACATCTCTCAGCTTCCTATTTCAAGCAATTTGAATACCCCACAAATGCTCCTCTGCACAATTCAGTGGGAATCCCAAAAGAAAGGCTTTCGTTTCCTTCCTCCTGCAAGTCGTTTTCACTACAAACCATATGGTGATCAGCCTCTATTTACTTAGTCATTCAGGAGCACATTCTCAATCCATGATAGGTCCAGTTGTTCTGGACAACCTACCCATCCATGTTGGACAGTTGGTGTAGAACCTGCTCCAGTCCTTGTTTTCCACAACATGTTAGCGGCTTCAACCTGTGGAGATGAGGCCTCCAAAACAGAAGCAGAGGCAGGTCCACTTTTGCAGTTTGGGGGACAGCTGCAGGTAGTTGGTGTGATCCTTCTGGAAGTGGCATGCAACAAAGAAGCCCGTTCACTGTATCATGGTGGAGAGAGTGTCCGGGGGCTGAAGGACAGAGTGATGATTTCCTGGGCTCTTCAGAGGAATTGCACATAGTTGTGGCACCAGAGGGACATTGCTTCATGTCGGTGGTTCCAGAAAGACAGAGTCGTGTCTGCTCGGACTGTGTGGTGGCACCAAAACGTGGTTTTCTTGTGCAGGCATGATGCTGCAAAGCCCCTGTCAAGATATTTTGTCCATCCTGCCAATGGAGTACACTCCCTTTCTTTTCA